>JBAMYA010044531.1:0-12404 GCA_037176975.1 Arrhamphus sclerolepis
GGCGATCATGTAAATGAAGACGATCATGTAAACGAAGGCGATCATGTAAACGAAGGCGATCATGTAAACGAAGACGACCATGTAAACGAAGACGATCATAAAAACGAAGGCGATCATGTAAATGAAGACGATCATGTAAACGAAGGCGATCATGTAAACGAAGGCGATCATGTAAACGAAGACGATCATGTAAACGAAGACGACCATGTAAACGAAGACGACCATGTAAACGAAGACGATCATAAAAACGAAGGCGATCATGTAAACGAAGACGATCATGTAAACGAAGGCGATCATGTAAACGAAGGCGATCATGTAAACGAAGGCGATCATGTAAACGAAGGCGATCATGTAAACAAAGACGATCATGTAAACGAAGCCAACACATAAACTACGACAATCACATAAATGTAAACAACGACCATCACTTAAACAAAGATGATCACATAAACGTAGACAATCACATAGACGTAAACAAAGACAATCGCATAAACGAAGATGATCATGTAAATGAAGACAATCACGTAAACGTACACCAAGATGATCACGTAAATGTAAAAAAAGATAATCACCTAAAGGAAGATGTTCACGTAAACATAAACAAAGACGATTACAAAAACAAATGTGAATGATGCGTATCGAAATAATAACCACAGAACTAGCAGGCACTGGCTCTGGTTCCGGGACCCCATGTCCTCAGACCGTGACAACCGGACCATCAGCAGGTGAAGACCTCAACAACATGCTGGTCTGGAGCTTTAGCACAATGCCAAGAGGGAAAGGTATCAGCTTTCAGGGTTAGTTCTGCTGCAGATGCAGGAAACGTCTCCCAGTCCATGTGACCAAAGATTAAACCAGTGGTTTAGTTAAACTAGTGGTTGAATCAGTGGTTAAACTGTTGGTTAAACGAGTGGTTAAACTAGCAGTTAAACTAATGGTAAAACTAGCGGTTAAACTAGCAGTTAAACTACTGATTAAACTAACGGTTAAAGTAATGGTTAAAGTAGCAGTTAAGCTTGCGGTTAAGTTAGCAGTTAAGCAAGTAACCGCTTATCAAACATGTGGCCCTTTCCATGTGGGGAAGTGAAGGAGAATGCAGCAGAACCTTTCCAGACCCGTGAGATGCTCTGAAGAAGTGGCACAGGAAATGCTGTTGAGGAGGAGGAGTGTTGTAGCTGAACTCACGCAGCAGCAGAGGGTCATGCATGTGAGCCTGGCGGCGTTGCGTCCGTTCCCAGCAAGGCGGTTCTTTTTTGGCAGCAGCAGCACGAAGGACACAGCCAGAGACAGATGGTAGAAACTGTGGACGTAGGCATAGTCCCACTCCTGGAGGTCAACAAACAGCACATGCTCTGGTCACACAGCCGGACACCAGACCAGCCCTCCACACTCATCTGACCTTCTCACCACATCACCTCAAAGTAGAAGCGCAGCATCAGTGCCAGAGCGCCGAAGCAGCATCCTGGACCAACCTGCTGAGTGTAGATGCTCTTCTCTGGGTAAACCGCCCTCAGCGTCCTCATCTTTTGCAGCTGAAACACCAAAACACCATGACAATCACATCCATGGATCAGCACACACCCAAGAGTCATGGAAGGAAACTAAATTAGAGGCTCAGACCCTGGAAGCAGCAGAGGAGAGACAGAGCTCTGGGACAGCCATATTTTAAGGTGGAGAGAAACTGCTTTAAGGTGGAATAACTGAGGTGGAGACCAGCTGCTTTAAGGTGGAATAACTGAGGCGTAGAGCAGTTGTTTTAAGGGGGAATAATTGAGGTGGAGAGCAGCTGCTTTAAGGGGGAATAACTGAGTTGGAGAGCAGCTGTTTGATGGCAGAAAGTCAGGATTTAGGAACTCATCAATGTCGCTTCAACATTTTTTTCTTTTGGTAAAAAAAAAAAGTCAACTCAATGATGTCCAGATTATGTGACAAAATTGTGCTCTACATGAAGAAAATATTTTCTTTAAATAATTTATTTTATCAAAGAAGTCATCTTCCCATCACAATTTACCTTTCCATCCTACGTCACGTGTCCCTCACACATCACCTGTCTATCACAATTCACCTGTCCATTACATGTCTCCTGTCCAGAACAGGTCACCTTTACATCACAGTACACCTGTCCATCACATTTCACGTGTCCATAACAAGTCACCTGTCTATCACACGTCATCTGTGTAGGCCATCTACAAATGTATCAAAAATACAAATAAGCTAAAATCACATCTGAGGCAGCAAAACGGTTTAACGGTTGGAAGATGATGAAAGAGTTTTCTGGTCTTCTGAGATGGGTTTCTACTGTCAAATCAAAATGAGCTCATGTTTTTCATCAGAAGCCAAATGTCCTGCTCTTAGCGTATTTTTATGCTTCATGTGTTCTTTAAAAGTCATTAACATTGATGTCCCCATGGTTCTGAGAGTGTCTCAGAGGTCTTGTCCATCTGTCTCTCACCCATTTGACAGTGATGATGAAGACAGCAGATCCGATGGGTCCAGAGTAGATCCCGTAGCCCCAGCGGTCCTGGTAGATCCTCACAGCGATGCTCAGAACTCCAAACATAGTCAGGCTTGAACGTTGGGGTTCATCAAAGTCCCCCAGAGCTGCAACAAGGAGGAAAAGCGATAAGAACTGAAAAAATGCAATTTAGACTGCTGGCTGCTGAGAGATGAGGTAACCAATGAGTCACTGAAGTCTTTTCTCTTATTGAATTAAGAACAGATGATGCAATGCCAGTTAAGTGACTCTAAGCTCTGGATGGAGGCAGTACTTTCTCCAAAACTACCAGTCCAGGCTGAAGTGGTTTCATGTCTCTGGTAGATTAGTAAGACCATCAGCTGTCCTGGGACAGCAGCATTTAAAGACACCACAGGCCATCGTGTGTGATCACGTGAGAGGACAACAGTGACTTTGTTGGAGCACACGTGTGCAGAACTCAAAAACAACAGCTGTTCTCAGCAGCTGCTGAGTTTCTGTCACTGAGGTGACTCTGAACCCACCCTTTTTTAAACAAAACCTCTGGAAGCTCTAAAAGGGGTGTTTTGGCTTTGGGCACCTAAATCAGTTTTTAAAATAAAATGGGTCATCGACTAAATTATATAAATGTCATGTAACCAGTGTGAAAGGTCCAGCAGCACCTCTGGAAGCAGACGTCTGCCTCTAACTACGACTAAAACATCATTATTAAGAGACTTAACTGAAATATTTTGTACATTTATTCTGCTACTGATAAGAAGAGTAAATGTAAACAACACAACAGCCATAGTGTCAAAGGTTTTAACCATTTATCTATTGAACACAGCTCAAAACTATCAGACGTCTGGTATTTTTCTAGACTTAAAGAACTCCAGAGGGAGACGTGCTGCGTCACAGTCATGCCCACAGTTGAGAAAGATGCTTTTGAAACTGACTGTGATGTTTTTATTCATTAACATTATTTTTTATTAATTTAAATAGGTCTAACTGAAGGACTATTGAACATTCAGAAAATAAAACTACACTTCGCCTGACATCACCAACATGAAATTAAAAGATTATTACATATTACATGTTAGAAAGGTCTATTTTACAGAGAAACATTTGGGATTAAACAGATTACGATTTTTTTTTTCCATAAATGCTCAAACATGTTTTAGGTGGAGGTTCAGATGTGAAGGTCTCACCAATGAGGGTGACCCACATAGACAGTGCTGTCCCATAAACGCTGAAGTACTCCAGAACGTCGTATCTCATGAAGCAGAGGATGGACAGGCCGGGACCATCACAGGCGTGGTAGACCTGCAGGAAGAAACAAATTCAGAATAAATTCCTCAGTAGCCCCTAACAGCCGCCACAGACTGACTGAAGCAGCAGATCTACATCAGAAACGATGAAGATAAGAAGAATCCAGGTCCTGGGACGTTCCAGGCAAAATCCAGAAACCTCTCAGGTACAATCAGATCAATAGAAAGGATCAGGTCTGGGATTCTCACCGCCATGAAGAACATGGTGAAGAAGTAGACCATGGCCTCCATGTGGAAGCCCCTCTTGGCAGCCAGGCTGGCGGTGGGCAGGAGCACCAGGCTGCTAATGGTGGGCAGCAGCATCTTAGCGATGAAGGCTCCCATGATGAGACAGACAGAGACACCAGCTCAAATGATACCCTCCAGAACCTTCAGTGTCTTCTCACCAACTGAGGAAGGACATCATCTTCATTGTGTTTTATAAACTGCAGCTCCACTGAACACGCCCAGCTTTCCTTTAAAGTGGACCTTTAAAGTTTAAACGTCCCCCGTAGACAGCAGTGTCCCTCGTGGACAGCTGTCTGCATACCAGGAGGACGTGGAGCAGCTGTGGCCAGGGCGGGGGCGAAGGGTGGGGGGGGTGCTGGCATGCCCTCCTCTGACGACTATTTCAGGCCACGCTGAGCAGCTGTTGGCAGTTGGACGAGAGGTTCAGGGTGTAGGGAGTTTCTGGAAGGAATCCAGACGTTCCTCTGCAACACAAACTATTTCTCGCCTCCAAGTTCTTCAGGACTCTGGTGGACACAGTTTAGACATATTAGACGTCTTTGAACATAAAGTACCCATGATTCAGTGGGATTAGTTCTGGTTCTTTGAGGGTTCTGGATTTCTTCTACAGCTCGGTCAGCCACCATGTACATGTGGAACCCTGCTGTGCTTGTCCACGTGGATATTTATCCAGATGTTCTTACACCACCTCCTCAGCTGTTCAGCTGTGTGTTAACACAAGCATTTTATCAGCCAATGAAGTTCGTCCATGTAGATGTGGTCGAGTTCAAAGCAGCATCAGAATGGAGAAGATGTAACATCTCCCTGGTTGGAGACAAAAGAAACAAGAATTCCTCCAAGACCACCTGGAACCATGAAGCAGATGTTCTACAGAAGACAACCACCTGGAACCTTGAAGAGAATGTTCTACAGAAGAAGACCACCTGGAACCATGAAGCAGATGTTCTACAGAAGACCATCAGGAACCTTGAAGCAGATGTTCTACAGAAGACAACCACCTGGAACCTTGAAGAAAATGTTCTACAGAAGAAGACCACCAGGAACCTTGAAGCAGATGTTCAACAGAAGAAGACCACCTGGAACCTTGAAGCAGATGTTCTACATGTCCTTGACCACCACTGAGACAGATTGTGTTGTGAGGACAGAATCCATGAGAGCAGGAGTGGTCCAACAAAAAGTCCTTCATGAAGGCAAAGATGATTGAGAGCCAAAAGAAACAGAACAGTAAGATCCAGATTAACAGGAACCAGGACAAAACTAGAACCAGAACCAGAACCAGAACCAAGAGAAAACAGAGCTGGGGGAAATGGGAGGAACCAGATGGACAAGAAAGACAAGACAATAAATAGATACAGGACCTGAGGAGACACAGATAGACACAGGGAAAGGACCAGGAAAGACAACCATAATAGAACTATGCAAAAATACACCTTTTCAAAATAAAACAGGAAGTAAAGTTAACGAAACAGAATATAACTACACAAAGACAGAACTTCAAAACAAAACAGGAAGTACCCTGACAGAAGCACCAACCTAAATTCAAACTCGAACAAGAACATTCCAGAAAATTGAATCTTCTGATGTGGATCTCTTCTGTGTTCGGATCATTTCTCTGTCGCATCATCCACTTTCAGCCAATCATCAGCTGTCAGACAGATGGACTCATGTTTGACTGTAGAATATTCTGATAGTCCAAGCCCAAACCATAACCCTCCATCACAAAGCTTAACAGTAGGTTAGAGGTCTACATACATGTGAGTGTCATCTGCATACAGCTGGATCAGCATCTGGATGAAAACAGGTACAGAAAATCATTTAAAGACGAATAATGGACCAAATATAGAACCTTGTTTTTACACCAGTGACTGAACTCACCAACCCCGTACTCTTCAGTGGGTCTGATGTGTTTCTGCTGGTGTCCTCCAAACCTGGTTCTCGTTTCTTTCAAACCTGGCTCTGGTTTTCTTCAAAGGTGGTTCTGGTTTCCATCAAAAGTGGTTCTGGTTTCCCTTAAAAGTGGTTCTGGTTTCCTTCAACGGTGGTTCTGTTTTCCTCCAAACGTGGTTCTGGTTTCTTTCAAACCTAGTTCTGGTTTCCTCCAGACCTGGTTCTGGTTTCCTTTAAAAATGGTTTCATGGGCACCACATTGTGGAAATGAAATAGACTGTAGTCTTGTTCTACATATGCTCATGGACTTTAGCGTTTAATGAGCTCAGTTTCTTCTTTCTCTGAACATCACATGGTCTAGGGTCTGATCTTGGGTTAAATCTGCAGGGATGTCCACTCCTGGACATTTTCCTCATGTGAATAATCTTTCCCGCACTAGAACATTGATTTCCAGATGGTTTGGATGGTCTGATGACCTTTTTCAGAGTCATTTGTAGCAATTTCTGCTTCTCGAAGACCATCACTGACTTCTTTCCCTATTGGCATTGTGTTAACACACTCCTGAGTGCTTTAGATCAGCATTTTCCGACAGTCTTAAATCCTGTGGAGGCAGTAAGATGGTACTTAGGATTACACGTTTTCTTTCTTTTTAGATGTTTTTAGTTAAATCAGAGATATCTGGTAGTCTCAGTCTGAGATGATTTTTATTTAAAACAAAAAAGAGGGACAGGATTAAAAGAGAAAACTGGAGTCGTCTCTGGTTTCAGAGCTGCTCTTCCTCCTAAAGTGCCATTCTCCAGAAATACTTTAGGACCAGTCTGATAATTTATGTCAAGTGGAGGAGAGATGGAAAAAATGTACAGAGACTGCGTCCAGCTGTCTACAGATGCTACACTAGCTCGCCATGATCCACCGCTTTCTGCTGCTTATTTGTCACTTCCTGTGAGGAAAGCAGACTTTATCACCGGCGCCTCTGAGTGGCTGCTCGTCTTACTGCGGAACAGTTTTCTGTCATAAATAGAGATCTTTCTCATTTGGTACCAGTCAGTCCACATCTGGAGCAATCTGGACCCACATTTGTTGTGCTGGGTCACTCCCAGTAATGTTACTGGTAAACACTCAGCTGAGGGAGCACATCTGTCCTCATCTCCACATGTTTTGAATTCCATAAAGCTTGACAAACATCGATCTATTAAACCAGGATTTCTGATAATATGAGAGGATTGCGAAGTTTTAAATATAATTTATGCTCTTAAATTGATAGTGAACGGGTATTTCATGTCTAAATGAGACAGAAAACCAGTTAAAAAAGAAAAAAAAAACTAAAAGAGTTGATGAGCTAATTTTCTTTTTGTGCTTTTTTTCGGTACCTTGGAAGAAGAATTTTTTAAAAATTCATTTTCTTTATTGTACTGAGCTGTAACAAGTCTGCTTTTAGGTCATATGATCTAAAATTTAGCTCTGTTCTCATTTCCAACCTGTGAATGTCTGAGAGTCGTAGGTCCGCAACACACAGCAGTTCAGTCTTTCTCTTCCCTGCTCTCTGGTCACTCATAGCTTCTTCATCTTCATGACTTCATACCATAAATGTCCTGTGACTCACAGATCCATGTTGGTGGTCCAGAGGTGGTTTGGTCTGTGAGGAACTGGGAGCTGTGGCATCATGAGCCTCATCTATGATCAAGGAAAGGAGTCTCTAATGATAATGATGATGAAGGTGGTGATAATGTCGATGATGATGATGGTGATGATGATGATGTGGTGGTGGTGATGGTGATATAATGATGGTGATGATAATTATGATGATAAATGATTATTATTATGATGATGATGATAATGTTTGATGATGATGACGATGATGATGAAGGTGGTGATGACGACGACAATGATGATGGTGATGGTGAAGGGGGTTATGTTGGTGATGATGATGATGATGAAGGTGGTCATAATGTTGCTGATTATGATGGTGATGATGATGATGATTGTTATGATGATGGTGATGATTAGGATGATGATGAAGATGGTGGTGATGATGATGACGATGATGATGTTTGATGATGAAGATGGTGATGGTGGTGATGACGACAATGATAATGATGGTGATGATAATTATGATGATGTTTGACAATGATGATGAAGGTGATGATGATGATGGTGACGATGTGATGATGATAATGATTGTTATGATGATGGTGATGATGATGATGTTTGATGATGATGATTAGGATAGGGATGATGATGATGAACGTGGTGATGATGGTGATTGTGATGATGGTGGTGATGATGATGATGATGGTGGTGGTGATGATGATGATGATGATGATTGTGATGTGGTGGTCGTGGTGATGATGATGATGTGGTGGTGGTGATGGTGATGATGATAATGATTGTTATGATGATGGTGATGATTAGGATGATGATGAAGATAGTGGTGATGATGATGACGATGATGATGTTTGATGATGATGAAGATGGTGATGGTGGTGATAATAATTATGATGATATTTGACAATGATGATGAAGCTGGTGATGGTGGTGATGATGATGATGGTGACGATGTGATGATGATAATGATTGTTATGATGATGATGATGATGATGACGATGATGATGTTTGATGATGATGATTAGGATGGTGATGATGATGATGAACATGGTGATGATGGTGATTGTGATGATGGTGGTGGTGATGATGATGATGTGGTGGTCGTGGTGATGATGATGTTGATGACGATGTTTGATGATGATGATTAGGATGGTGATGATGATTGTGATATGGTGGTCGTGGCGATGATGATGATGATGATGATCACCATCAACACCCATAATCACCATCATCACTACCATCATCATCTTCGTCTTCTTCACCTTCATCATCATCAGCTGGGAGACAACTCTCATTCTGTCTGTTTAGTTACCAAATAGAATAATTTCTGTCTGATCCTGATTGAACTGATGGAAGCTGGAGTCCATCCAGATGTTCACTTGCTCCCAGCAGAAACAGAGGGAGTCTGATGGACCAGAGTCATTTGGTGGAAGATCCAGTAGATCTGAGTGTCATCTGCATAGCTTCTGTTCCTCTGATCTGACCGAGGGGAAGCATGTAGAGGTGGAATAATAGTGGTCCAAGAACTGAGCCTTGAGGGACTCCGCAGTGCAGTGGAAACAACAAAGGTTCAGCAGTTGTGCTTCATCTTTTCTCTCAGCTGTTCCAGGTCCAGATCCTCAAGCACCAACAGAAACCCTCCAGTGCAGCTGAGAACTACACTGGGGCGTTTTAGTAGCCCGGCCCCCTTGGCCTGACCACGCCCCCTGCAGCCTTACCACATCCTCTACCAGGAAAAAGTAAGAAGTTAAGTAAGAAGATAAAAGTTGTGAGTTGACAAGAAAATGATTACTGATTGATTTTTTATGAGAAATAAAATAAAACTGAATCAGGAACTAGATCAAGAACTGGATCATAAACTAGATTAGTAACTGGATCGGGAAGTAGATCAAGACCTGGATTAGGCTCCAGATAAGGAACTAGATCAGGAACTGGAGGGTAATCTAGATTAGTAACTGGATCAGGAAGTAGATCTTAAAAAAAGATCAAGAACTGGATCAGGACCTAGATCAGGAACTCGATCTGGATCTGGTCTGATCAGTTTAATGATGAATTTGAATGAAAACTGCTTGTGATTGTGAGTTTTGAATTCGGAGGCAAAGCTGCACCCCTTCAATGCTCCAGTCACATTCCTGATTTATCCGTCAGCTGTTTGACTTCAGAAGTTATGATCTGAAGTGCAACTCTGAGTTCTCATGAATCTAAAACCTGTGAAAAGCAAAGCAGAGATCAGACGTTCATGAGAGTTTTTCATGTTTTTCTTCGTTGCCTTTGAGCCAAAAGTCTGTTTTGTTCCAGTGCAGAAGAATCTGACCCTCATTGTTCTGCTCTCTGCGGTTTCTGTTTACGAGACTTTTAATTGATGTTCTCTGCTTTCATTAACATTAATGACGTTCTCCTGGACTGCCCTGACATGTTGTGAAACACTTTTTCTCTACAGCTGGAGTTTAGCCATGAAGAGTTCTAACTGCTGCTGATAGATGGATCTGCTTCCACTGGTTCTATGGATCTTCTGGTTCTGTGATTGCTCTGGTTCCTGTGGATCTTCTGGTTCTGTGATTGCTCTGGTTCCTGTGGATCTTCTGGTTCCTATGGTTGCTCTGGTTTCTGTGGATCTTCTGGTTCCTGTGGTTGCTCTGGTTCCTTCGGTGGCTACTCTACTTCCTCTGGCTCCCTCTCAGAAGTTTTTTTTTTTTTTTTTCCAGAAGCTTATTAAATCTTGATCTAGTAAATGAAGCAGAGCAGGAAGCTACAGAGTGAGAAGAAGGCGAGGAGGAGAACAGAGAAGAAGCTGAGTAGAGTTGACATCATCTCCATCAGGTGCATATTTCAGGTTCCAGGTTCTTCTTTCTTGTTTGTTTCTTTCTTGGTTGTAGAGTCAGATGTTAAAACTACCCAGGACCCCCTCTACCAGGAACTCCATAAAGTCTTCAGTCCTGTCTGGATGTGGATGATTGATCGGATGATCGCTTCAGGTATTTTCCAGTCACAATGAAGAAAGGCTGGTGGTTCTGCTTTAACACGCTTCTGTCAGTAACTGAATTATCTAACATCAAAAAAGGTTCTGATTGGTCAGAGAGACCAACAGGAATCTTCTGCAGTTTTCTGCTGGATTCTGATTCTTAAAGATTTGACTGATTTCAGAGTTGAACAGTAGAAAAATGAACATCTGACTGCTGACTATTTGACTATAATATTCCAGAGATAAATGGAAGAACATCTGTCTCACGGTTTTGGAATACGCTGACCTCCAGCTTGACTTAAACGCTGAGCCTGAATGACCTGAGGAAACGTGAGCTGAGGACACATGAAGTCAGAGGAAGAGACAGTCAGGGGCCAAAGGTGTGGCCTTGTCAGGCATTGTAGAGAAGAAAGGAAGAAAGTTCCCCACAACCCCGACAAAGACTAAAAAGGTCCCCCAGGAACTACTGCGAATCTCTCCTCTGGATCTTGGAGGTACTCTGCTTCATTTTCATGCAGTCAAATGGTCAAAATGTATTGATGTAGCACAATTTAAACTGAAACAGATAAAAATAAATATTAAACTAAGAACAATAAACCAGATTCAGTACAAGACTAAAATAACAACATCAATTAAACGAGTAAAACAGCACATGATTAAAACCCTGACATTGGAGAAAGAAAAAAAACCTCCTTTTTTATTAAATTGATAGTATCAGTGTTGTTGTGAGGCTGTAGGTGTCCAGCAGTCCATCAGCTGACATTTCAGTTTTCTTTTTTAATCTGCTTCTCTTCTGCTGCTTCTATCGAACGTAAACCGGAGAATTAAACGAAGAATCCCCAAAGAGACGAGACAATACAGTAACAGAGAACAAGTGTGACCCTGGGAGGAGACACCTGTAGAAACAGGAAAGTGAATAAAGGAGAGTGACTGGACGAGGACGGACGGAGGGGGTGGGGGGCTGAGAAATAACAGCGGAGAGAAAAACATTCATGAGACGGGAAGAAGTCGTAATAAAACAGGAAGGAGCAAGACTGACAGATGAAGGAAAAGGAGGGCAGACACGGTGGTCCTCAGACGGCTACTCGTCCTCCTCACATCACTCTTCTCCTGTCTCCTGGAGTCCTCCATCTGAACCAGGGAAGGGGGGGTTCCACTGGAGGAGACCAAACTTTACTGACTTTTACCTCATGACATACTGCTGAAGTACATCTGTAGATATAGAGTCTGTGTTTAGGAAACTCCTCCAGGTGGATCAGCTGGATCTGAGAACATCGGGAGCTCTTCCAGATGTGTGGATGTGTAGAAGGTTTGACCAATGACATGGTGTTAGTCCATTCACAACTTTGGTAGAAATAAAATGTGAATGATCAGAAATTAGAACAGTCAGATATGCTAAGAGCCGCAGAAGACAGATCAAAGCCAGTCCCAGGATAAAAAAAAGATCTTGATCTAAGACCCCCAGGACCAGGGTCCCCCAGCCCTGATCTAAGACCCCCAGGACCAGGGTCCCCCAGCCCTGATCTAACCAGCTCTTGTACTGAACAATAACTTTCATCAGTTCTTTGTGGAGGCAGGTTTTTAACACAAAGAAGGCCCAAACTGAATGATCTATGAAGGAAAGAGTATCAGTCTTTATTTGAATTAGAAAAACATTTGTGCTGAGAAACATGATCCCTCCTGGGAGTCCTGTGAGGCCTCCTTTCAGAGCACCTCCCTGGTGTTCTGACCAGCTCTTCTCAAGCTGGAGGAGCAGTGACCCAACGTTGACCTCCTCACTGAGGCAGCTTGTCTTCATAACCTCTGACCTCAGCTGGAGGTCAGCTCACGTGGTAGATCCAGAGCTCTTCTGGTTCTGGTAAAAACAAGAGTCTGTAGGTCTAGAAAGGGTGGAAGAGCCTTCAGCTATCAGGCTCCTCTATTGTGGAATCAACTCCCAACC
>JBAMYA010044532.1:0-12403 GCA_037176975.1 Arrhamphus sclerolepis
AAGCTCTGGGTTTCTAAAGCGCCTAGAGATGACTTGTTGTAAATAGGTGCTATATAAATAAATTGAATTGAATTGAATTGAATCTTCTCCCACCAGGGAGGAAATGCTGGTCCATCAGAGCACACGCAACAAGACTAGCAAATGCTAGTCCAAATGCCATCTCCACGCTAAACTCTGCAAACACTGACGCTACAGGACCACGTACAACCTGAGATGTGCAATAACTCCTGGCTGCTACTCACTTCACCTTACTGCAATATTTGCTACATTTACTGGAATATTTGCTACATTTACTGGAATATTTGTTACTGTGCAGTAACTCATCTGTGTGTTTGTGTCCCCCCCCAAAAGATTCATTATCTTTCTAAGCAGAGGAAACCTTGACCAGGACCTGGCTCATCATGGGAGCCTGCTGCTGAAGGGAGTAAAAAGGAGGAAGATCAGACAAAGATGAAGAACAAGGAAGAGAGGAGAGGAACAAATATATATAAACTTTGGAAAGCAGCAGTTACTGAGGTGGATGAGGAGCAACCTGGACAGAGAAGCAGGATTGTTTACTAGCAACTGTACTTCACAGACTGGAGGCAGCTCTGGTAATAAAAGCTGCTCCTCATCAGTCCATGACAGCAGCAGGCTGACTCAGGATTATCACAACGCTTTATTCAAAGCAGCACATCGTCTGCAGCTGCGAGGTTTTACATCATACTCACTTTTACATTTCTAAACACACATCAGTCAGGTACAAATATGAGAGCTTTTGCAGAGCTGAACATGCTGCATTGCAGGTTGTGAGTGTAGATGGGAATCTTGAGCTGCGCGTGGCTGTAATATATCAGAACAAGAGGGAAAAAGGGTCAAAGGTCAAGAAACAGAGCGCCGTGTGTCTAAAAACAGGACCTAGTGTAGGTGTGATCATAAAAAAAAGGAAACAGCACCAGAATTGCTGTGATTTAGCAGAGATAGTTAGATTACAAGGCTTTATTTGACCAGTGTGGCTGGAAACTGAGCAAAGCTGAGAGGCTGAGGAGAACCAGCTGCCTGTCTGGCGTGAAGTTCAGCTTTAAATGGAGCGCTCTTCACCGTCACGTCTTCACAGACCGGGCAGCCGCATGGATACGTCACTGTTATTACATTCATTTCAGCTTCGAGTTCATGCAGATAAAATCCTATAAATAAGATAGATGACAAACAGCCTCCTTCAGAACCAGAACCAGAACAGGATAACACAGAGATCATTCAATGCACTTTTAATCATATAAATCATGATGCAACGTACACCACACTGGTGGCAAAAGGCACCGCTGTAAAAAATAAACTGAATGTTGCCAGCTACTATGGTCTACAAGCAAAAGGCTCCTGAAACTCCACAGTCTGAGGTCCAGGTTCACCACTCAAACCAGACATCATACAGGTCATGTTTTCCCATCATAAATCTCATCTTGGTCCGAATTTCCTCTCGATTCATGTGATCCCAAGTATCTGCGTCAAATTTAAATCCTTTTTGTGGCTTCAAACTGTTTCTGTTAACGGTAGAACCTCAGAAAAGATGGCATCCCTAGCAAACATCTCAGTAAGCATCCAGCCTTTTCCTGGTAACGCTGGAGTGACGTGGACTCTGCGAGGAAGCCATGGAGAGGTTGAGGTCGTGCTACCGAAACCCAGCACAGTTAGCCTCAAAAGCTCTAGAACCAATTAGTTTCAATCTTTATCTCCACCAAACTTAACTTCAGCTTGCATCGACTGTTCCCCTGAAACAGACAGCACAAAGCTGTGACACAGACGTCTAAATAGGCACAGCCCATAAACCATAATATGAAGTTCTAATGATGACTGGTGGCAATTCAGTTTTTTAAGTATGGTTATAAAAGTGTGAGTGTGTAGAAATGAATGGAGCAAATATGAGGTGACCTTGTGTGAACAGGCCTGACATGACAACCTGAACCGCTCTACAAAACCAGCAGCGTGAATTACATGCAGTCACGTGAGCAAGCAGACACTCTTTAAGCTTTTAGGTATCATAATTTAAATATTCACGTCCTCAGCAGGTCTTAAAATGATCAGCTACATACCTGGTTTATGGCTTCTTCTAATGACTGATGGGAAATGAGAAATTCAGTCCCAATAAGAAATCAGCACAGCAGAAGTTTTTAAGTTGGCGTTGGACTGAGACGTAGGGGCTGACCCCCTCTGACCCACTCACTCACTGGTTTCCATGTTTTCAGACCCAGCTGGCCCCAAACGGCGTCGTTTTCAGACACCTGCACATGTTTCCCTGGTGCTTTAACATATTACAGATGGAGTAAAACTCGTTTTGGTGTGAAAATAAGCTCATACCTGGCTGAACTGCTGGTTCAGGCCGTGGTGATATCCCGCCTCCATTACTGCAATGACCCTACAGGAGATCCAGAACGCGGTGGTTTCTGGTCTTTGATGAGCCCACAGGGCTCTATGTAACCGCTCTGAGCTGCACCAGCTACCTGTCGCTGCCTGGCACTCGCCCACAAGGTGTTCTCAGTAGGACCCCTGTCGTAAAGGCTCATAGGTCTTCTCATGCGTCGCGCTGATCACAATAACGCAGGATGTCCTCGTCCTGTCTTCACACGAACCAATCGTCAGTCTAGACTGTTCTCCACATGGTTCCTGAATGGTGGCAGAAGCTACCAGAGCAGAGTCATCCCACTCGACGTTAGAGAAGCTCTTCCAAGGATGCCTCCTTTGTAGCTGCGTCCTCTCTTTAACTTCCCAACACTCACTGGAGCTGCACTGGCTGATTTAACTGCACCTACTTTGTAATTTACCACATTGCAGTGGCCTGATTGTATTTCCTTTGTTGTAAGTCCCTTTGAATGAAGGTGTCTGTTAAATGTAGTGTAATAATGTCGAGCATTACTCTCTTTGACAGTAAACTTTAAATACCTTTCCATAAGTAGCAGTGAATTGGACCTAAATCATCTTGATTACCTCGCAGTGCGGCCAACTGAAGTTAGGTTGGACATGAGCCCAAAAAGTATATGTCGCTCTGGCCTTTGAAGGGAGATGATAGATGTCCCATAAGGCCCCACACATCAAACAATGCCACTGCTAACACACTCAAGAGCTAACAAAGCTGGCTAATATGTCTGTTATGGGCTGAAATTTGCTTCAAACATTCTTGTATCAGCTCTTTCTTTCACGGCCTGAAGAGCCAAACTAAGAATGAGACTCGAGTTGCGTTTCAGCAGCTCCAAGTTCAAAGAATCCCTTCATTCAGACAGCGACGAAAATAAAAATAGCTCAGCTTCAAACAACAAGACCTGGCACTTACTTCCAAGTGTTTCAAGAAAGTTTCAAATTGAAAAACCTAAAATAACTGAAGAAAAAAAAGTCATTTTAGGCTCGTCCCAGTTTCCCAAAGTCGCCTGCTTGTTCTTGCACCTGTTCTTAGAAGATCTTACCAGCATCAGCGGAGGCTGCCCAGGAAAGTGCTCCATGCAGTAGTATTCTGGCAGCGCGTTGGGATCCAGGTTTGACTGGCTCCCAACGGTCCGGAGGCCCTTGTCAGAGCCACACACTTTACACATGGCCGTGTTGCCCATGCTGCCTGCTTCACGTCTGTCCCATCAGAACGTAAAGCAGTCTCAGTGGAAGCATTTAATCGCTCTGTTAATCCAGTCCCTGACCCTGTCCTCCCCCTTAAACCCTTCCAGGCTACCATCCAGGAGGAGGGGGGACCCCTCAGTCGAACCTCACTTCCTCTTTGGCCCCAGCAGAGCTCCTGTCCTGGAAACAAGTGGTTCTGTGACTGCAGCCAGCAGAGTGCTATCTCTTCCTCACCGTCTGACCATTGACCAACAACCCCCCCCACCACCGCCTCCCCACTCAGCTATTTTTACACCCACCAGCCCAGCTATGCATGTAGAGAGAGGGGACAGCGAGGGTGGTCGGCCTGCCAAACCACCGAGGGGGAGGTGGCATGACACGAGCTAAACACGGACTCGTGTAAAGCACACTGGAGCGCAAATGTCCAATTAGGAATATTAGCATAAATATGTAGCAAATACGAGCCCCTAACGGTCTGCTAAAGTACAATAAAGTACAATAAACACAACTAGCTGAAATACAAAGCCGTCTGAAGCCGTGTCATGTGACCCGAAAAACTTAAAATATAAGAGATCTTTTCAATCAACCTCAAACAAAAAGACACTTTCATCATAAAAGAATGTCAGAGTTCAACTCCTGAAGGAAGTAACCTTTCTGCTCCGTGTCGGCAAAGCAGGAACTGGGGCTCATCGTATTTCATCAAACCTTGTGTCTTTTTTAGCTCCTAGAGAAGGAACCAGCCAGGACAGAAACGTAAGCGGCGGAGACCATGTAAACCTACGGCGTTTGAGTGAATCCAGGACCATGACCTGCTGCAGAAAGTCCGTCGTATGAGTAACAGTTACATGGAGGCAACATTTGGGGGGGGGGGGGGGTGTTAAAAGGAGCTTGTCCACTCGCTTGCAGGCCTGGCTTTAACAATAAAGCCCGAGTCCTGGTAATGACTGCATGAGTTCCCCGTCTGGCACCAGTCCACCGGTCCAGCTTTTCTTTGCTACTATAATTACCGCCCCTCATGTCAGGAGCTGTTTAATAGCAGCAGGCTTGGTTGTTGTGCTGATTCACATCTGTGCCACAGCGTAGCCCGGAGCAGGCCCGTATTGATCCTGCTGGACTGAAAATAAATTGAAGTTACTCAGACCTTTTCACGTCAATCGACTGTTTGCAGAGAATTAAAGCTGAAATGTTTAATGAGGTTTTAGACACAAAATCCTGGACATCTTGTGCTTGTACATCTGTGGTCACTCTCTTTGCATGGTGTAAAAGTCCCTATTCTCTTTTCAGGCTTTAGGTCATTTAACACAATAATCTCACTGTTGGAAATATCACTGGAACGATTCTCATTCACTACGTTAGCGTCAGTACGTTAGCGTAGGGAGAAAAGAGTCCTTTCTCTGAGAGACCAGAGAAAGCTGCTTTTATGAGCTTTTCTATGAATGAATGAGCATAAAAAACAAACAAAATCTCTAAACACATACAAAACAAATGGATTAGAAATAAAAAGCTTGCACAGGGTTGCCATGTTGGTATGCTGTGAACACTGGCAGAAGTGGAGCTTGTTTGAATATTGATTTTACAGCCGCACATTCTTTTTTAAATATAAGTATTACATAAAGATGGCTGGAAGCAGAACCAAAGCAGGCAAAGCTGTAAAGTATTTGAAGTATTTGGCCCACGTTGAGCCCATAATTCATTCCTAGAAGGTCTAATGAGGCTGTAAAAGTATTATGAACATAAGATGCAAATCCCAGAAGGAAAGTTACGACGCAGCATTAGACTGATCAGTTTAGAACAGTTAAAACCACATAAATAAAACATGTCTGGTAATGCCTGGCTTAATAATCTGTGTTCGTGGAAACAAACTCAGTTCTCAAGTCAAAATTAAGCAAATAATATTACATAATATTTAGTTCTGTTCATCACTATGACCCAGTCTGAAAGACACCTAAAAGCCCTTTCAGTTCCATTAACCTTCTCCTGGCAGTAATTTCATTCAAGTCTCCTCCAATATTCTCTCTGAAGATCCATCCATCCATTAACTTCCACTTATCTGAGTTTGGGCCTAGAGGGCAGCACCTTCAGCAGAAAGGTCCTCTGCCCAGCCACCTCCTGCAGCTCCTCTGCGTTAACACCGAGACCTTCCCAGGACATTCCCAGCTGGGAGACATCATGTCTCCAGCCTGTTCCGGTCTGCCCCAAGCTGGACAGGACTGAAACCCCACCACCACCACCACCACCACCACCAGCACCCCGGAGGCATCCTGATCAGACACCCCAACCACCTCAACTGGCTGCTCTCCACGTGGAGGAGCAGCGACTCTACTCCTGGATGACTGAACCTTTCCTCCCATCTCTAGAGATGAAGTCATCATCAAAGGCATCAAACCGGAACTCCTCTGCTCCTTGGCATCCCATGTTCCCTCCAGCATGCTAATGAGGCTGTAGAGCTGGTCCAGTGCTGCACGGCCAGGACACGACTGGACTCTCTTCTCCAGCACCCAGACATGGACCTTACAGAGGAGGCTGAGAAGTGTGATTCACCTCTAACTGGAACACATAAAACCACGAACCGCCATCCCAGCCTGCCAATCCAGAGGTCCTGCCTGCTACTGTGAACTGTTTCTGCCTATTCAAGCACCATTTTCCCGTCTGAAGGTTTACGAGAACCTTCTCTGGGCCAATCAAAACTCTTGGCCCGGTGGTACCTGTCAACTGTTTCCTGAGTCCCACAAGGCAACCATGCTCGTCAGGACTGGGTTTGAGGATCGTCATCAGGGCAGGCACCAACAACCTGCTGGTAACAACTCCAGTCAGCCGCCTCAATACTGGAGGTGGAAGTTGAAGGTCTTTCTGACAGACTCCTCTGTTCCCAGCCAACGTCCTCATCCAGTTAAGACAACCAGTGGACAAGTTGTGTGTCTGTGTGTGTGTTTTAGAGGCAAAACTTGTCATTTAACAGGTAGCTCGACAAACACAACCACACACCTTCCCGTTTAGCTACAGTACCAAGGTGAGTCGAGGTGACATTTTTTGCACAGTTTTAAAAAGTTCTATACTACCTTGAGCTCAACAATTAAAATAAGAAGGTCACTGCTTTTCATTCACTGGCCTGAGCTTTCATCCAATACAAACACACACACACACACACACACACACACACGCTCATCTTCATGCTCCATCTGAGAGCTGGTAATCCACTGGGCGTGGCAGCGCAGACAACAACGGCTTTAATCTGTGATAGAACATATGGCTCACTGGCAGAGGGAGGGAGGAGGGACTTTTGTAAAAGGCACCACTTTACGCTTGGGAAATGTAAAAAGAGAGTGTGTGTGTGTGTGTTATTTTGTCTCCTTCTCTTTCAAGAATCTGAGGTGAGGAGCCACCAATGCTGAAGGGCTCTCACACCTGTACCAGAAATGCTGCTTCACACACTCTGCAGATGAATTCACTCAGACCTCACAATGAAGCTATGCGGGAATGTGAGTGTGTGGTATGTGTGTGTGCTTTTGTGTGCCTGTCCGCTGTTTTTGGATTTTCAAATATAACAACTTTCCTTCAAATGATCTCCTCACTGAAACATATCTCCTAACAATAAACTTCCAAATCATAAGTCCAAGTACGAAACACTGAAAACATTTGCTCTGAGCTAAACTGGTGCTGAAGGAAGTGCAGTGCATGCAGCAGATTGATGCAGTGCAGCAGGGGGTGCAGTCACTCATCCAAGAAAACACAAATCTGGGATTTCATGTTAACACACTGAATTACACATGTAAATAAAAACATCAATCACATCTTCTTTTGGATGTTTTTTTTTAATTTCATGTCATCGTATGTCCACAAGGAACAGGTTACACAATGACAACTAAAATAAATACAAATGAAACAAGAATTATAGCAAAATGGAGCCTTGCGTTGCTATGGAAACACAGACTTGGAAGAGCTTTACACATGGATTTTCTTTTTAATTTGCCTAAAAGTGAGAGATGTACAGAAAATGGCTTAGAGTAAGAATTCCTTGGAATTTTGGGTAATTTTCTGCACTTATTTGAAACATAACGTGATCTGTGTTCCATTTCTGCATTTGTGACTTGAAGATCAGGTCACTTTTTACCGTAAATCAAAGCAGAAAACCAGTTAACTCCAATAACTGCCACTGTACAACTTAACACAAGCAGATTTATGGGATGTTGAAATGCACACAAACGCAAGCTGCTGTGCTAAACGGTGGCTGCCTTTTATTGCGTCGTTCGTCATCTTATCTTGCGTGAAACACTGTGACACCTTGAAGGACAAACGATGAGCAATCAGAATTCAACACATGCACAGATGCACTTTAGCAGGGCTGATGTCTGGCCTTCACCCAGCGAGGCAAATCAATCCACGCAGGCCTCTTACGAGCGCCGCTTGATTGAATTGGTACGTCTACAATGTTGTTTTAAGTCAGGGATGTCGAACCCTGTTTTATCCTCTGCCACATCATCGCCATGGTAACCTTTAAAGGGACAGTTATTCTTGACTTCCTCAACCAGCTCCTATGTTTCCAGTTTTCCCAGTCTTGCTGAGTACTATGAAACACACCTGGAGTCTCAGAACTTAAAGTTCTTGGTTGTTTGAGGCTCGTTTTACTAGCTCACTTAAAATTAAAATAAAAAACTTTTAATAGAAATATTTTTTATTTTAAATATTTCTTTGCATGAAATTTAAAAGTTTTGAAAAGAATCACTTTTTTCCATAAGCCAACTTTTTTTTTTATTTTTTATTTTTTGAAGTAAATTCTTAAATTACAAATTTAGCAAAAGACTTTTTGTTCTGTAAAATCAAGACCTTTTGTTGGGAAATCACAAGATTGTAATATTTTTTAAAAATTTTGTTAATTTGTACAATAGAGGATTTTGTCACTAAACGTACCACATTCGTAGTCCATTCAGTCCAAAAAACTTGATTTTTTTTTGTCATTTTACTTAAAGGATTTGCTACTTTTGTTGTGAAATCTTTTTGCCAAAGTTGCTGCTCTTCATTGCAAAGCGGCTGCTCAGTGGCCTCCTGCCCCCCAGGGTTGTGTTTTTAAAACCAGATCAGCAGTGCCATCAGAAATGTCCTGGTCCTGGTGCTCCTGCAGTCCAGATAAAATGAAAAGGCTGACCGGATCTGGCCCGTGTGTTTTAAGGCCTGCAGTTCTATCAAACCACAACAGAGAAGAAGCTGGCGTGCAGAGGACCAGTGGACCTGCCTAAAATAGCAGACCACACGCCCACAGAACGAGAGGAGCGAGAGATGGTGAAAGAGACGAAAGGAAAGAGTTATGAAGACAGAAGGAGATGCATGAGCTCACAGAGGGGATGATGGTGAGGGAGGACTGATACACTCAGTCTGCAGGTAGCAGCACCGATGATCCGCCTCCTGGCTCGAGCTCACTTTTCTGCAGTTCACACTCTGGTTTTCAGCCGTGACTTTACTTTTAAGTGATCACGCCATGATCCTCCACTTTCTCATGACATCCTCGCTTGTCTTCTGCATCGCTAACATCCCAAGTGTCGTCTGCACTCACTGCTGAACTGCTCTTATTTTGATGGAGCATTTTTAGCATTTTTGAGCTCTTTGATTCAATATTATACTTTTTCTGACTTTCAAAGGTTTAAATTTGCAATAAACTGTAACAAGCTCATTAGATAAGGTGTATAGTTGTCATTTTAAGTGGTGTACGATTGATTAAGCAGTAAATAAAAGTTTTTAAGGCAGCAGTAACAGCCAAGACTAATCAGTTTAAATAGAAACAGCCCATCTGCCTCTTTAATTATGACATGTTACTGGCAGTTAGGCATCTGATTGGTTCAGGGAAATAACCAATAGCAGTAGAGTGAGCAGGGAGCAGGGAGGGGGTGTATGAGGTGAGGATACTGCCACAATCTGAAACTGAAAGAAAAACCTTTGAAAGCTTGAAAATGTAAAACCAAAGGAGCCTCTGATGAAAGTTTGGTGAAGGAGACAGGCGCCGACACCACGGCTGAGAGAACAGAGAACCATTTTCACCTTCCCACTGCCGTAACAGGAACTAACTAGAAGACCGTCCTCCAACGCATTCCCCACAAGACTCACATTTCAGCTGTTTTTACCTCTAGTCCTGATGTCCAATTTCACCAAAATAATATAAGGCGATGTCATTGCCAACAGGGCTGCGCGGTGTGCAAAGCATGACAGTAGAAACTATATATATTTGGCCACGAAAGAGACGTTGATGACGTCATCGCACCTGCCTCTGTGTGAAAATGGCCACAAGCACAGGAACTGCAGAGGAACTAGTAAAAAATGGTGCTACATCCCTGATTTGGACGTGATCCGGGTTTAAAAAGTTGGATGTTGAGAAGAAAAATGATGGGTTAGAAGGGGGGACGTGTCCCTCGTGTCCCTCCCCCGGAGCCGTTTGAGTTGGTTTTTTTTCAGAGAGCCAGATTCAGAGTTTCAAATCGAAAAGCAGCGAGAGAACACTGCCCAAAGTCACGTGATCACAACCTCCCAGCTGTGTGGACGAAACTCTGAAAGGTGAATGTTGCAGAGTTGCAAAGTTTTCAGACGTCATATTACGAGGTCTCAAACCTGATCTGGTGGGAGAACAGTGCCGTATTTGAAAAAAACAGAGGTTTGAACCTCTGAAAACGTGAGGCTGAAACGCTGTAATGTGCATGTTGCAATTATGAAAAAGTACAAAATTATGCTTGCAGAGATTTCAAACTTTATTTCAGCTGATCTGATTTTCAAGCTTTCAGAACTTTTCTTTGAGTTCCAGATTAAGGCGGTATCCTCACCTCATGGGGTGGCTCTCCATGCTCGTTTCTCTCAGGTTCAGTCTGCACGGCGCCACAGACTCAGAGAACATGCACCCGCTTATCTGTATTTAAGGAGGATACTGATCTCTGCATGCACAAACTCCCACAGGAGGACCAGCTTAGGTCCACCTGAACCTTCTAGCTGCGGAGCGTCAGACCTTTAATCGTGTTTTATCTTAGTCTCGTCATTGTCACTGATGTTGTTTCCATAGAGACCAAAACAACTCCTTAAATCAACAACAGATGTCCCACACAGAGGTCAAAGGTCGCTCAGGCTTAAACATAACTGCTTTGATGTTCCTCAGCAGAGACGCAGACCACAGGTGTGCTAGTGTTGTGTTGGGACTGTTCTGGTGAGCTCCAACAGCTAAAACATCTGCAATATCATTTAGCAGACTTCAAAATTATTCCTGACTTATTCTTTAAGGACAAATCAAATTATCATCTTGCAACTAAAAGTCAAGTTTTCTCATGGAAAGTCTTGTCTCAACAATACTAAATGATATTTAGAGGACGACCCAAACGTCCACGTACGCTGAGCCGCTGTGCACACGTACCCTTTAACTGGTTCAAAACCAGCTCACGTTTGCTTTGTGTTTTTTGCTTCGTTGAGGAACTGTGCAGACATTTTAGACCAAGACCACCAAAATCAAGTAGTCCACATCTGAATCAGCTGGAGGACGTGGTGTGGTTCTCCTGGTGAGAATCAAACGGTTTGGCAGTTCTTTGGGGTTTTGCTGGTATTTGGTCATTGAAGGACAAACACTGAGCTAAATCACATAAATGATAAATGCTCATGCAGTATCTTTTTAAGTTCATCTAAGTTCACAACATTTCTCATCTACCAGCTCACAAACAGCCTCTGGTGGATATTCACCCTTTCATGCTTTGGATTATTATCTGTACATGGGGGTTAGGACGTCCTGCGCTCTGACACATGGCCAGGTTGGAGGGCGGCCAGCTCTGCGCTCTGAGCCAGTTCAGTTATGAATAATTAAGGCAAGAACCTCCTGCACCACATCCCTGGTTCCTGCAGTAGACACATATGTCCAGCGAGTGGGGAAGACTTCCCTGCAAGGTCTGAAGTCACATTTAGGTACGCTTGGAAAACACCCAGCTTCAGGACTGATGCGACAAGTTTACAAAGTTGAGCACCAAGTACCAACCTCCTAAAAAGAACCTGAACCTGTTCCTGTTGTATCCACACGACACATGAAACCACATCCATGCAACCTATCAGAGACTGGAGAAGAGACGCCACGTACGAATGCTGTTCAAGAATAATGGGCCCATGAACCTCATCAGTTAGAAACCAGGTGACACAGTACAACAGCTTAGTGGAATTAGCTCAGTGATTTACACTAAACCAGTTCTTTGAAGGTCTGCTACTAGAGAACCAACTCTGGGTCTGGGACCAACTTTGATGGTCTAGACATTAGACATCTGAGTGATCAAAAGCAAAGACAACTTTAAGAATGTCATATCAAATAAAAACAGTGAACGTGGGGTTCCTGTGCTGAATCCAGAGGTGAATAGTGGATGAGTGTGTCACTGAATCTCAACAAAACGACAGAAAATTCCCTGCTGGCTTCGACAGAATCATCCTGCAGTTTTTATAAACAACTCTTCACTGGACGCAGTTGATGTTCACATCACAAACAAAGCTGACAAAGCAGGAAATGCTGAAAGAAAAACAAACACAAGTCCACGTGGCTCATGTGGCAGGAAAATATGTAGCCAAGAGCGACCACACGTGCTCGTAGCAGATGTAGCGCACACCTGTCCTCTACTGTCTCACAGACATCACAAACATCTGAACCAGGAACATCAACAGTGGCTCAAAGACTTTCATGGATTTTGTACCCAAACATATTAGCAATCGGGGCAGCGCGGTGTCTTGGTGGTCAGCACTGGAGATCGACTGATATGGGTTTTTCTATAACCGATGCCGATACCGATGTTTAGATGTCAGTGTCAGCCGATCGCCGATATATGCTGCC
>JBAMYA010044533.1:0-12403 GCA_037176975.1 Arrhamphus sclerolepis
TCAGCTTAGATCCTACTATGTTTTATAAATGAGACCTCTGAGGTCTCAGGAGGAATTTCACCACGGAGCACAGCTACAAATGTCATGCAACGTTTAAAATTCATTTAAGTTATTTTTTTAATGCGTTTGACACAGACATAACGCCACACAAATTATTCAATAATTTCTTTCAATTCATCAGTTGTTTCTCTGATTTTGCAGAATAGCATTCCTCAGCCTCCATCCTTCTCCAGACGCTTCATGCGCTTGAAGCGTGGTTGCGTGGTCCCCACGGTTACCACTGTTGACCAATAACATTGAACGCCTGCCACATTTAAATACGTATTGACATCCACGAGTTGCTTTGCATCAACCATTTATGGTTGAATGTGGGCGTGTAGAGGGCAGGACAGGAGGAGGAACCTTGTGGCAAACGTTGAAGTGCAGCTGTGATTTATCAAGGAGAAATTGCGTAGGTAGGGTTTTGTAAATCAGGATTTTTCTTGCCGTACACCATTTTTGTTTTTTGGCCGTATGCACACTTTTAGTATAGATCCTATGCAATGTTTAGTAAATGAGACCCCTGGTTTGGTGCAGACAGCCCTTTCTAAGTGGATGTGATGGAGAAAAGTTAGAGAAATTTTATAATCAAATCCCAAGTGTCACTCGGATGTGAACACTTGCAATGACTTCAATGGGTGGTACTTAGGATTTACCTGTGCAGAGCTGCTAGCACGGGCTGCAGCATGCGTGTTGCCCATCTGACTTGAACCTTCACAGTGCTCCAATCACATTCTACCTGTGCAGGGATAAATTACCCCCATGTGACATGCTACACCTGAAATATCAGCCATGTATCTGTGGAGTTATGTGACCCCAAAGATTTGGTACTGTGTTCACTTCAAGATACCCATCTGCCATTCACATGTCTCCTGAAGTGGACTGTTTGGGTCCACTTAAGTAGACATGTGACACAGCTCAGACTATTATGTTGTGGGACAAATAAAGTGATTGTTACTCTTTCATTACAGTTTAATTTGCATGTAAGTCTGAAAATAACCTCCTAACAGTACTCATGGCTTTTTTTTTTTTTTTTTGCTTAGTCATCTTAGGCCGCAAGGTGAACCACGAAAAGTCTTTCAGAAATTGAATTCTGCTCTGTCTCTGAACTACACGATATTTATTTCATAAAAAAGAACAAGTTATGTTAAGCTCCCAAAAAAAAGTTTTTATACAGAACTAGCATCTTCGGGGCGTAATAAGAATCTGGTCTGCAAGAGGTACTACAGTCTACACGTGATCTGACTACGCCAATAAGAGCGCCGCATTTAGTAAACAGGAAAGCAAGATGGCTGCACATGGAATCTCATCTAGCAGTTCTGAAGAAGATGAAAACTCCACATAGAGATTTTAAGAAAGAGAGAAAAAAAAAAAAAACCGGAAATCTTTCAGACATAAAAACTGCTACATGCATATAGCCTCTATGAAGCATGAAAGCGTTAAGGATTTCACATGTACACTGTGGAATACCTTTAGGAACAGTCTATAACTGTGGCTCGGGTTGAGGGGTGAGTGCCGAGATGTGGCTGAAAACTACAAACATTGCCTTGATTTGGAGTTTGAAAGCATTCCCGAGGACGCTGCCTTTCATCCAACATGCTACCCGAGGTTTATTGATAAGAATGCTATTGCAAAAGTGGAAAGGCGTCTCGTGCGTGAGAAAGAGAGAGACATACGGAAGACTACACAAGAAGCGAGGCCACGCCATCACCATCGAGCATGGCAATTCCAAGTCCAACAAAGAAACTCCGATCTCCGATAATTTCAACAATAGATTCCATGTTGAACCCTTTTTATACTTTCCAAGAAAACATTGTGTGCCTCAGCTCTGGAAGAGTAGCAACGGAGGATATCGCAAAGGATTTGCTAATAGCCTCAGAAAAGGGTGAGAATGCTGTGAAAGAGTTTGTAGACCAGAGCTTATCTGATTCAGTTGACATATTTGCACCCATCAAGTCACAAAAACTGAAGACCTTCAGCGACCAGGCTAAGGCAAAAAAGAAGTCTGGAGCAAGGAAGGAAGTGATATTGCATGCTGACAAGAGGCTATTTTCCTGGCTCCTGATCCTCGGTCAAAGCAGAAAGATAGAAATGCGGGAAATTCTGTCTTACTCCTTAGGGAATGTTTCATATCCTTTGGCGAGTGCTGACGGTTTACTTGCTAAAACAATTAAATCCGCTCTAGAGAGCAAAGGTGGAGACTGCTTAGTTGACAGCATTCCAGCAGACGCTGCCATTCTTCTTGATGGCATGGCAGTCTTTCAGACTATTCGATCCAGACCAGGTACATTTGGAGAGCTTGCAGAGACCATACTGCAGTACATAGTCCAGCTTGCTGTGCAGCACAAGTGTGCACGCCTTGACTTTGTCACAGACCGATATCAACAGAAAAGCATTAAAAACCTTGAATGGTCACGTAGAGCTGATGGAGGATCACAACGCGTGCAGATATATGGCCCTGATCAGAGGACCCCAACCCAGTGGAAAAAGTTTCTCTCTGAAGGAGAAAATAAAGAAGCACTTGCTGAATTCTTGTATGTTACATGGAGGAATGCTGACCTTACAAGAGTGGGACAAAACCTCAGCTTGTACATAACACATCAAGATCAATGTCACTATGTGACTATATTGGATGGCGTACAATCTGTTCACACTGTTGAGGACCTGCAGAGTGATCGTGAAGAATGTGACACAAGGTTGTTTTTGCACGCACAACGTGCTGCACAGAAGCATACAACTGTCGTCATTAAGAGCCCTGACATTGATGTGGCAGTTATTGCTCTAAGTCTGCAGAAAAATTTAACATGCAGCTTATATTTTTTCACTGGGACTGGCAACAGGACACGCATCATCGGTATTACCAAGATTTCATCAGTTCTTGGAACCAGTGTGTGTTCATCATTAATTGGCATTCATACATTCTCCGGCTCTGACTCCACAAGCGCATTTTATGGCAAAGGAATAAGGAAGATATTTTCTGTGGCATGTGAGAAAGATGTGTACCTTAAGGCCTTTGAAAAACTGGGTACAAACTTTAACTTGGACAACACAACTTTTGCACTAAGCAAATATGTATGCCACCTTTACGATCAGCCAGCTGCAGAACATGTCAATGAGGCGAGATACAAGGCTTTCGGCATGGCATCATCGGCCTTACCAGAATTATCTATTCCTCCAACAAGTGATACCTTCCATCAGCACTGCAAAAGGGCAAATTATCAGGCTGCAGTCATGAAGTCCTGTCTAAAAAAAAAAAAACCCGCTGGACATGGATGACGAGAAATCCGGCCCCTGCCAGTGTTTTGCTAGAGGAGGTGTCTGGAGAGAGGGAAGTCTGGGCATCCCTGCTCAGGCTGCTGCCCCCGTGACCCGGTTCTGGATAAGCGGACGAAGATGGATGACTTTCCATGCAGATTTTTTTTTTTTTCTTTTATTGAACCTTTATTTGAAATGTTGGAGTGGAGTGGTATAAAAATGTTTACACCCTTATACAATAGTTCATTATTAAGGTCCATATTGTCTTCTTGTTTATATATTAAATTTTTCTCATTTTATAAATAAATTCACTTTCTAGCGATCTGTTTATATGTGAGTTTTTCCATGACCGATATCTTATCCACAATGCATGGGCGCTGCTCCACAGGTGGTGGTTCCTGTTTATATCATAATCTAGTGATGGCTGTCATACTGTTCTGGGTTTCATATCCTATACTTTTTCAAAGTCAGAGTTATTTTATGCCAGTATCTGGTTATCTTTTAAGCAGATTAATTTTAATTTTTTTTTATGATTAATCGAAGTTGTATAGTTATGAGAGAAATAACTGAATGAATGAATGAATGAATGGCCCTTTTCATTGATATAACTCAATTTATCTACATTTATTGATCAAAATGAGCGCCTATTTGTCTAATTATTCTTCGTGGAGGCGACTATGTATAAAGCACTCTTTCGAATCCATTATAGAAGGAGATTTTTGAGAGAATTACTCGATATTATTAACGTTGAATGTAAAATTGACGCAGCCGTCTTGCTTTCCTGTTTACTAAATGCGGCGCTCTTATTGGCGTAGTCAGATCAGGCGTCGACCGTGGCACCAGACCAGACCAGATTCTTATTACGCCCCGAAGATGCTAGTTCTGGATAAAAACTCTTGGCATGAATAATCAGCAGGATTTTTTTTCTTTTACTTTTTTTTGGGAGCTTAACATAACTTGTTCTTTTTTGTGAAATAAAGATCGTGTAGACGTCGGAGCGAGGTGACACGATAACGGGGCTCACCTTGCGGTCTATCTTGATCCTGCTGTAATTTTAACTGGATATATACCCCAGCACAGGTGTGAAGTGGTCTTAAGACAATAGCTATTCTGTGATTGGCTGATTCTCCGGTGGGTGAGGGGAACTTTACGTATAAGAAAAAACAACTTTTCTCTCAGGCTTCAGCTGCATCCTGAAAGAAGAAGACGAGTTGAGGCTTGTCGAAGCCAAAACGTAAGTTTACCTTTTAATTCACTTATATTTCTGAAAAATGTTTCAAATAGTGCATTGGAGCTTTATAAAGCTTATGAGGTGACTTAATTACGTCGATGGAAGCCCGTTTTTCCTCCATGCGCGTGGCCGTGACGAGTCCCCCTTTATTCTAGCAGGTTTTTGTTTTTGTTTTTTTTTTTTAGGTAAATGCGGGTTTTGGTGACTTGTGAGTGACGGAATACGTAGTTTGTGTCTTTTAGATGCTTCTCAACCGTGTAGTGTCGACTTTGAGTGGTTTTCTGTCGAGTGAAGCGCGCCTGTCCTGTGTGCGCGTGGCCGTGGCGAGTCTGCACCCCTCTTTATTCTATTTTGAAGAGACACTTAAGATTTTCCTCTATCTAGCAGGGAGGTCGTATAGCCCACTGCAACCATTCTTTATCCAACTACGGTAGCCGAGAAATGTCATTCGAGTATTATCTCAGTTGATGAGGTTAGGTTTGTCAAATAAGAGCGATATAGCTGCTAATTCACGATATTATGTTTTTAGCGCGGGTAGAGGCTCACGGAGTTTGGGAGGCGGTGGGTTTCCCGAGGTCGGGCGGCGAGAGACGAGCACGGGTAACCGGCAAGAACCAACCGCGGACCCGCATCGCAACGGCGCTCCAATCCCCCGCTGAGGGTCGCCCACCACCGGCCACCGCACGCGCAGCGCGGTCACCATGGAGACGCGAGAGTCCACCGGCAGCTGCGACGCAGATGGCGCTAAGAGGTCGACAAGGAGGGAAGCAGGGAAGGGGAGGTGGTAAATCTGGCTCACTTTATGGACTCGGGTTAATCCGAGTCACTCAGTGATGTGATCGATTCATTTTAGTCATTTGAGTCAAATGGCATTTGAGGAAAGTTACATTTTTCTGAATGGGTAAAAGAATACACTCGACATCTTTGAGAAATTTATTGAGAAAAAGGACAAGACGGACCACTGTTAACAAGCACAAATATATTTACTACTTAGGCCATTTATAACAGTATTTAACTTATTATTCACTGAAATCAATAACTGGAGTTAAGTTCCGAGTCAGCAAGTCTGCGAGTTGCAGACTCAGTCGGAGGATCTGATGGTCTGAATCCTCTGAGATGAATCGAGCCATCTTAAGTTCTGGCGCGTCTGACATTCGATTCATCTGAATTACCGACTCAGAGGAGACCGAGTCCATTATTCACTCAGTTTCAGGCTAAATCACCAAGTCAGCTGTGTTTCCGCTACACAGCCGTCCGGTCTCACTCATGTCATTTGTACTTTGTGTAGCTGCTATCGTTAGCATTAGATGACTAGAGGACTCATATGAACCGGGTCACTGGAGATGTGGGACTCGTGAGTCGTAATTCAGTAGGAAGGGGTGCCGAGTCGTCTCGTGCCCCAGCGCCACAGCCGGCCATCTCAACCAGTCTGCGCTAATTATCAAAAAAAACCAGCAAGCGCTTCTTCTAATACCTTGTAGCTTTGGAAATGTTCTTTCTAGACTCTGACATCCATTTTAGAAGAATCCGCTACAGAGGGTGGAAGAAGACCGCAAGGTGGTGGCATTGAATCGGTTGGAGCTGGGCCAGAGTTTGTAGCCAACTCCCAGTAGCGCAAGCAGTGTTGTCAACTCCTCAGTAAAAGTCTAGAAAGTCCTAAAAGTCTAGAAGTTGCTAAATGATGTCATCACATAATTTGCATAATTGGACATGCTTATGTAATTGTAACTGACACCATAGGAGACACAATATTGTGGAAGAGACATTAAGTGAGTAAAGAACACCCTAAATGCATTCAGAATTTATTTACATATTTAGTTTGATTAAAAACCAGTTAGAAGCCGCTTGTACCGTCCCCACTACAGGGGTGGTGTCATTGGAAACATGACTTACAGCAAGCTGCAGATTTGTCTTTTAAGACACTTCTGAAGGAAAGCCACAACAACACGAGCTATAGATCTGGCATCTAAAAAGTGGACACAATTGTCTGCTGGTGTCACTAAAGTACCTTGTGACAACCCCCAGGTACTTAGAAACACTTATATTTCGTGCACGATTCATTTGCAGTTTGGACACGTAGGGGTGAACATCTGCTCTGACAGCAGCGGGAGGTGCCCACTGCAGCACCCGCTGCTTGTTGAGAGTAAGAGTGAAGCGTGCTTTCATGTCAAAAAGTCGTCATAAGTCTCTTAATAACACCAGAAAGTTAACAGATTTGTCGCTTGTTAGAAAAAAAAAGTTGCTAAGGGGGTCTGAAAACTCGCTAAGTATAGCAACAAAGTTGCTAAGTTAGCAACACTGAGCGCTAGTGCAAAAGCGAAACACAAACCTCTATTTTTGTTCCCGTTGTGGACAATAACAGAACACTGATTTATTGATGGAAGTAATTGCTAATTAAGTCATTGGCTGGCAGTGGGTTTCAGAGCAGAGCGCTCCATACTGCCAGTGTTTTGGAGCAGTTTGAGTTTCCAAGGCCTACGGAATATTGTGTTCTTTGACTATAGAAACATTGAAACTACTAAAAGAAAGATTAGACTCTCTTCTTTCACCAGGAAAAGGTTTGTCTCCACCAAAAACTGTTCAGTTGTAAGCTGCTTCAAATTGTTGGATTTCTGCGCCATGTTCTCTCCGTCTCTCTCTCTTACAGTCCACTGCTTCGTTGGCACACCGCATTTTTATCGTGAATGGCGCTGCTGCCATCTAGAGGACCACAATGCTAAATACTTATTTTAGACTGTTTCCTAGCAATCCCCGTTCAAAAACAAAATTGACGCAATTGACATCTATAGATGTCAGTGACTTAATATGGTCATACTTTTGAATGAAACAGTCCATTTTTGTTAATAAACAACCTTTAATGTGTGTTACAATTTTGACAGTCTCATTTATTTGACTGTTTGATGCCTTTAAGTATTTTTATATCGATGTGTAACTGTATAACACTGCTGTAATTACTGAAATCTTTTTCCTTTTTTTTTCAACAGCATGCATCCGTGTCCCATCTGCGGCAAGGTGATTAGTGTAATGAAAAAGCACTTGTTCAATGTGCACAAAGTTGTAAATAAGAAGGAGAGGCCGCTGCTACTGCAGCTGGCATCAGGGAGGGTAAACATCCGATGTGGGACCTGCCCCATCATTGGATGTTCCGTGGAGACGCTGCGCCTGGACCGTCACATCCATCAGATCCACACAGAGCTGTCTATTCCAGAGCGCCTCCATGTGGTGCAACAGATAAAAAAGCGTTCAATTATCCAGCAGCTGGCCGAGCTGCGAAAGACACATCCAGTGCCACCCATGGCATCCTCCCTGGATTTGGACGATGCTTCATTTGAGAAACACACGTGTGAAGCCCCATCCACGTCTCCCACCTTTATCTGTCCAAATGCAGAGTGCCGGGCTTTGAGCAAAAGGTATGTGGTCACCTCTGTACTGGAAGATTAATCTTGTCTTGATACCTGCATCAGCTCAACACTCACACAGACTTCTCCCCCCATAGCCAAAATGAAGAAATGGAGAGGCTCCGGGCCCGGGTGGAGGAGGCAGAGGACATAATTACAAACCTTCGGGGAAAGATCAGGAGGCTGCAGAAGAGAGAGAATCTTCCCCAGAGCCCCGCTGTGCCAGCTTCCAGACAGGAGGAAGAAGGAGGGGGGGTTTCTGCAGAAGAGGAGGTGAGTCCCCACATGGACTCTTCTGCCCACCCACAATTCTTGTTGTATTTCAATGGGATCCTTGCTGAGACCATCATCAAATGTTTTTCTCCACTCATCGCTCTCTCTCTCTCACTCGCTCTCCCTCTCTCTCTGTTGTCCAGGCTCAGACAACACAGACCCTGAGAAAGCACATACAAACGATGGACCTTATGTGCCTTGACCAGGAGACAGCAGATACATTTTATGCAAAGAATCCCACCATCAGCGAGGTTGCAACCATACGGAGAGCTATGATTGACATGCTGAGGACTGATGAACCAACACAGAATCTTGCAGGAAAGCGCAAGCAAAAGGAGACACACCCTTCTGCTGAGGGACCGAAGAAGTCAAAGAAGAGGATGGAGGAGATTCCTCTTTCACGGACATCAGAGGAGGAAGAGAGGATGTTGAAAGAGGAGGAGGAGGAGATTCCTCTTTCACGGACTTTAGAGGAGGGAGAGAGGATGTTGAAAGAGGAGGAGGAAGAGATTCCTCTTTCACGGACATCAGAGGAGGAAGAGAGGATGTTAAAAGAGGAGGAGGAGGAGATTCCTATTTCACGGACATTAGAGGAGGAAGAGAGGATTTTGAAAGAAGAGGAGGAGGAAATTCTTCTTTCACGGACCTCAGAGGAGGAGGAAGAGAGGAAGATCCATCATCAGGAGTCAGGGGGATCCTCTCCCCCCGCTGCTGCTGCCCTCATGCAAAAGAAGATAAAGCTGACTTCCCAAAATTTCATGAAGTCCAAGAAAAAAGTTACCAGTCCACATGAAAAGTTTATGGAACTGAGGAGGGTGAGCATTACGGTTAAACCAATTTTAACAAAACGCAGAATGTCCTATGACAGAGTTCTTGTGACCTGATTTCTTTTTTTCTAATTTTTAAGGATTAAAAAAATCCTTTATTTTTATTTTTTTTAATAAAAATGTTCTGGGAAATATTTTTATATTTTATATAAATATATTTTTTGATAAACCTTCTTTGGTTTTGGTTCTTTTTTGTTAAATCAATAGTTTTTTTTGTTTTAAATTTACTACTTTTAATCTCTACATAAATGTGCGAATAATTTATTTTTGAATAAGAAGTTCTGGACTGGGGGGGGTTTATATTTACATTTGCCAGAGTTTAATGTCTTATTGTTGTCCGTTTTTGTTTTTTTTATAAATAAATCTGTAAAATGAGAGAAGTTGTTTGTGCAGCATCTAAGTAATGACAATCTGTGTTCATCAGCAGGCTCATGGTTGGAGACGTGGACCAGGAACTGTAACATTGCAGGTTCCGTCCCCAACCAGTACAAGTTAATGGTGGTAGTACCTCCAGAGGGAACTACTTGACCTCCAGGGTCAAGTATTTGAATGCAGTGAAAATGGTAAAACACAGGCCTAAACTTTGTTTCTAGGTTGCTCATAAGTACCTGTCAGTGTGTAAAATTCCATTATAATCTGAATAAATGTGAATTGGGTTTATTAATCAACATTCAGTTGTACAGTGTGACTTGAACCTTCATAAAGTATCAACCCGTGACATGCTACAGCTGAAATATCAGCCTTCTGGATCCACGTAGTTGTGCAGTACTGGGTCCACTTCAGGATACCCCTCCTCCATTCACAGGTCTCCTGAAGTGGACTGTTTTGGTCCACTTATGGAAAGCTGTGAATAGCAGACGGGCCAAGTGAAGTGGACCCGTTCCTTTGTATAGCACCAGGTAGTCAAGGAAGACGTTGAGTACCAGGTTGGGTCTACTGACGTGTGAGGATCCCCATTCTTGCTGAACCAAGTCAAAAAGTCACAATTTTGTGAAATTTTGTCTACAATAGGAACCCTTGGGTTTTTGAGGAAAAAAAAAGTCTCAATCTTGCAAAATTTTGAGGTCATGTTACAAAAGAACATGGTTTTAAGAAGAGCTGGAGTCTCATCCATTAAACATTGCGTAAGATCTTCACTAAAAGTGTGTGTACGCCCAACAGCCAAAAGAAATCCCGATTTACAAAACCACACGTACGCACACAACAAGAAGTAATTTCCCTTCATTGATCACAGCTGCACCTCAACGCTGGAGTACAAGGTCCTTCCTCCTGTCCTGCCCTCTACACGCCCACTTTCAACCATAAATGGTCGATGCAAAGCACCTCATGAATGTCAATGTGTATTTAAATGATGCAGTCGATCAATGTTATTGGTTAATGATAACCATGGATACCACGCCCCATGTGCATGAAGCTCTGGAGGAGGAGGAATGCTGTTCTACAAAATCAGAAACAACTGATGAATTGAAAGAAATTAGAACAGTACTGAGTAATCTGTGTGGTGTTATGTCTTATATGAAAAAAATATTTGAATTTGAAAAAAATAATGTTTAAGAGTGAACCTCATTGGTGCCTTAAACGTTGCATGACATCATTACAGAGCTGTGCTCTGTTGTGAAATTCCTGCTGAGAGCCCAGGGGTCTCATTTATAAAACACTGTAGGATCTAAGTGGACATTGCTGCAAACTTTCTTTTAATGATGGCCAGTTCTCCCAGTGTAGGAAATCTGATGTATGGACTGGTCATATTAACCATCCAGGAGAGGCAGCATTACTGCGCTTAGCGCTGGCTGTGATATCCCAGACCTATGGATGATTTCACAGAATTATGTTGTTCTCAAAAGTAGCTTCAGGCAGAGAATTAATTAATTGTTGATTATATAAAACACACACCTGTCTGTTAATTCTCCAGGAACCCCAGAGTGGTTAACTCCTGTATTAGAACAGGGATGGTGTGGTTCTGGCAGGTCGGTCTCTCCAATACTGGACTCAGTTCAGCACATAGATCCAAGAGTAAAGCTCTAGGGAGTCTAAATCGACATATTAGCCAATCATCAATCATGGACCAGGTAATCTTGTAGATCTGTAAAAACATGTTCCCTCCTATTTCTCCCATTTGCAAGGTCTTTCAGCAGTATCAATGCATCCATGGTGCAGTATTACGCAGGAGGGTCACCACAGTATTTAAATGTTGACAGCATCATACCTTTTCCAATCAAATCCCAAGAGTCACTCAGATGTGAACACTGGCAATAACTTGAGTGGTACTTAGGATTTACCTGTGCAGAGCTACATCCTGCAGCATGTATGCTGCCCATCTGACTTGAACCTTCACAGTGCTCCAATCACAACCTGTGCAGGGATTAACTACCCCCATGTGACATGCTACACCTGAAATATCAGCCTCCAGATCCACATAGTTGTGGAGTTGTGTGACCCCAAAGATTTGGTACTGGGTCCACTTCTGGATACCCATACGCCATTCACAGCTTTCCTGAAGTGGACGGTTTGGGTCCACTTCACGAAAGCTGTGAATGGCAGACGAGCCACGTGAAGTGGACCCGTTCCTTTGCCAGGGAAGACGTTGGGTCTACTGACATGTGAGGATCCCCATTCTTGCTGAGCTTTCTGTCACCAAGGCGCACTTTCACTTTCCTGGTGAGTCTGTCATTGTCAGTGATGGAGTCTGAGACTAGCAAGTTTCCACTTGTTTCCTTGTACATCATCTTCTTTCAGCATCAGGGGCCTCATTTATAAAACCTGTTACGCAAGAAAACGTTGCGTGAAGCAGGGTGAAACTTGCGGTCGCAACATTCCTCACAAAAGTCGGGATCTGTAAAGAATTTCCGTGCCCCTAAAAAGGTTCCCAATTTTCCGAAACCTTTGGACCACACGTGGAATCTTGCATCATGCTCCCACGAGGTTTTCTAGACTGCATTGTAGTGACCTCTGATGGTAACACGAAAAATCACACGTATAAAGACCTCTGCATAGCGCACAGCTGCACATGAGACCATCCTGGGGGTCTCAGGAGGACTTTCACAATGGAGCACGACTCCGCGATGATGTCACATGACATTCATTCTTTTCATTCCTTGAAAATGCGTTTGACACCTTAGACATAACGTCACACAAATTACTCAATATTGCTTCAATTTCTTTCAGTTCATCAATTGTTTCTCTCTGATTTTGCAGAACAGCATTCGTCAGCATCTGTCCTCCAGACGTGCATGCGCTTGAAGCGTGCTTGTATGGTCTCCATGGTTACCATTTTTGACCAATAACATTGATCGGCTTGCTCACTTAAATACACATTGACATTCACGAGGTGCTTTGCATTGATCATTTATGGTTGAATGTGGGCGTGTAGAGGCCAGGAC
>JBAMYA010044534.1:0-12403 GCA_037176975.1 Arrhamphus sclerolepis
ACTTCACGCATTGAGTGTCTGACACTTTCTTGCTGTAATTCATGTAAAAATAAAGGTAGTAGTGGTATAAGTATTACAAATTAAGCTACACACTCTCTCTCTCGCTTTTGTTTTTTGTTGTTTTTTTTTAAACCGTCAGCTGGTTCTAACCAGTTTTATTTTACTTCATGCATTGACACTTTCTAGATAGTAGTAGTATAAATAATACAAATTAATCTACATACACCTGATGTTTAATTTAAAAAAAAAATAATTAAAAATCACACTGATCATAAAAAATTTAAAGTTAAAAAAAGAAAGTTATGTTGAGTATGAAAACTCTTATTCATTATATTTCATTTCATAATTGCAACCGCAAGTGTTGTATTCATTGCTGCAAAACTTGTTCTGTAAATAGTTTGTTTGCTATCATGATCAAAACCATTGATCTGAAGCTCAGTGCTGATGCTGTCCTGTAAAAGTAATGCCGTACTCGCTCATCCCCAGTGTTCCCCACGTAGGTGGTGCTCTTGGCATCAGCTTGTCTATATGACCTAGAAGAGTTGACGCATGAATGCTGCCCCCTATGCAGAAAGAAGTGTTATTGCTACATAGAGTGGCTTTAAGGGAAATACTTTTGATTTTTCAGGTTTGCTCTCTAAAATATTAAGACAAGTGGAGGATGAGAACAGCTGAATGGAATTCTGATCAAAATGGGACTCAAAAAAAAAAAAGAAAAAAAACGCTGAAGACTGAAACAAGCCAGGTAATTCATATTTAAACAGCCTCCCACTCACACCTGTATTGAAGTTAAATTGAGTATAAACCAGGAGTGGTGACCTGAGTATGGCAAAAACAGCCAGCATGTAAGAAAATGACATGGCTGTCATCTCAGATGACATCCCATAACTGAAATAACTTTTTCTGTGGATTCATGCTGCATAATTCAAGGCCAGGACCTGAGGAGACGGAGACGGTTTCCGCCACATCAGTTTGATATGTGCTGAGGGGCTGCATGGATGAATGTGGTAGAAAAAAATAGTTTTATTTGTTTAAATATTAGGATTGTAACCTGGCAGTGACAGTTGATAGTGCTGGTATGAGCATGAACAGACCACAGAACAGTTAGCATAGGCTTCACATTTAAGAAGAAAAAAAGGTTTTTATTTAATCTGGTTATTCAAACTCATCAAGAGGACATTCTGAGGAGATAAATCAGTTATTTATTTGCTTATTTACTTTTACACTCTTTAGCAGGACGTGACTGCCATGACCTTGGAGACCCAGAAAAGATTTTGTCAGATTTACATTTCATCAATTACACAAAGCTTGAGCCACCCGGTTTCCCTATTTCGTGTTTTTATGGACGGCTTTATAATCAGTGTGTTCTTGACCTTTGAGAAATAAACGATCTTGCAAAACCTGCAAGCCGGCAGAAAGTAAAGCTGAGTGTGTCAGTTATTTAACTTTAGTTTTGGTTACAGTTTATTTAGGTTTTAGTTTTACGTCTAAGCTTGGTTAGATATGTCTACATTATTTACATCTATTAATATATTTCTATGTAAATATAATAATATTTACATTGATATAAAATCAATTGATCATAGTGGGTCTATTTGGCAAATACAGTCTCAGACAAACATTTTATTTAAACTTTTATTTAACAGAAATGAAGCCAAGAAGAAGAAAAAAAAATCGTGCAAGAAAACAATAATTACTCCCTTTCTATTCAGGAAGAATCAGGTCTGGATAATAGCTCACATTCACATTCAGTCCTGTCGGCAGCTTAAAATAACCAATTAATCCAACATATTCAAACATATTGTTTGAAAGGAGTGTTGAGTGCTCACACTTCTGAACATCATCAAGGAAACTATAAAGTTAATTGAAGCCATTGTTAGTATTGCTGTGAATTCAGATTTTAACAGCGGTATTTGTCAGGTATTTAATTAGTTTGATTTAGAGACTTTTTCTTTTTTCTTTTTTCTTTTTTAAATCAAAGCATGCATTTTTGATTCACTTTCTAGGGACCAAACAATACCATTGAATATATATATATATTTTTTTTTAATAATAAAAAGAGGGGGAAAAAAGCTTCTTCACACAGTCCCTGATTCTGCTGTTTTCCTTTTGTGTTTCTGTCACATTTTCTCTCTAAGTGTCTTTTGTTTTGTTTGTTTTTCACTTCATGAACATTTTCATGTGATTTTAGCAGAAGGCTGACTTAACGAAGACTTGGTGGAACCCACTTCAGTCAGTCTGTCTGTAGTTTCTTTATTTGATGTTTTTATATCTCCTGCTCGCCTCCTACGCTCACTCAATACATCAAAGATGGAGCACAGAGGGGTAATGGAGGTCACTGCAGAATGAGATTTGTCTTTTCACCAACACACCCTTCTTCTTTATCTTCTCAATCTATCATCAGCCCCTCTTAACCCCCTTCAACTGTATTTTCTTTTGTCTGCTTCTCTTTTTCTTAATTTCTGTTCTATGCATTTTTAGCGGTGCAGGAGTTTATTTTATCTTTGCTTCTTCATCTTCTGTTCACTGTTCCGCTGCTTGGCTTCTCCCTGTTTGTTCTCGCCTTATCTCTTCCTCTGCCTTTGTCTATTTTCATGCCACCCTCCTCCTCCTCCTCCTCTTCCTCGTCCCCTGCAGTTCAGCATGGCCGTATGGAGGGCCAGTGTAGCGGAGACTTTTACAGTCGGTATGCATTAAGCATACGGCAAGAACAAGAAAAAAAGTACCTCAGACACTCAGTACAGTCTGAGACACAAGATAAAAGCCGTATAGAAGTTGAGGTGAGATAAAATAATATGATAAAAGCAAGTCCTGCCTGAAATATTCAGATATGAGCCAAATGTGCACACAAAACTCAAACTCAGCCAGAAAATTATATGTAAACAAGCAGTTTTGGGTCGTGCTCACCTGCAGGTTGTTACTGTTTGAGTATAAATGCATTACTGCAGGATATGTTTACACCAGTGTCCTGGCATTTACCCACTGGACAGGTAACAAAATCATGATGTATTGTGTGACATGTAGTTGCAGTATATGTCACACTAGTGTATGACTGTCTCTGCACGCTCTTGAAGGCCAGATGGAAAAAGATGGAGGGCCAAATTTAGCCTAACACATCTAATATAAGATATTATGATAAATACAGGTTGTTTGTTTTTTTAGATCACACTTTGCATACAAATGCTAAGGGACCAAAGTCAAAATTCCAAGTCTAGACTGTAATTTCAAGTGAAGCTCAACAGTAACTCAAGCAGTGTTTGTGAAATGGAAGTTACTTCTAAGCAGAAGTTTCGGGTCTGAACATTCCAAACTTGTCATGTTTGCAGTTTGAGTTGAAATGTATCTGTTGGCTGCCAGCAGGTTTGTTCCTGAGATTTCTTCAGCTCTCTCTTTGCATTGTCACCAGATTTCAGGTGAATTAAGCATTTCCACTTCTATCAGAGTGGATGTAGAGCCACTTTATGCAGTGCAGACTTTTCACAAAAAGAAAAGAAAAGAAAGCCTGCCTCAGTTTTGTGTCAAGAATTATGGAGTTAGATTATCCAGCTTTGATTCATGAATTGCATTTTAAAAAGGCTGTAGGGTCCAACACCCAATAGAAAATAGCTTTGGGGGAGTTTTCATTTTAAGATGGCATGAAGAACAAGAAGACAAACGGTACAATAAACAGAGAGGAAAATGAAATTGCATGTTCTGTGGACGACCTTTTTGCATGCTGGCCATCACTGCTGTTGTTGCGCTCCCTGTGGATTCATTTTGTGTTGGGTCTGCCAAAGGAGCGTGGGTATTTGCATGGAGACAGTTAAGCATTAATGTTATATCTCAGAGATAATAGAGGTCATCTTGCCACTAAGTTACAGGATGATAATGCGTGGGTCATGGTTTTTAATAACTGCCAGAACTCCCTGCTTCCCTATGATTGTTCGGATAAACACCCGCACAACATCATTAAGTTCACAGGTGACACAGCGGTGGTGGGGCTTATCTCTCAGAGCAACGAGTCAGCACATGGACTACAGATGGAAATACTGGTGTCTTGGTGTGGAGAAAGCAATATCAACATTATGTCGAGAAAACAAAAGGAATGTTGGAAGAAACATTATCATCATGGGCAAACTTTAAAACAATAGTTGTCTTTGTAGTAAAAGGAGGTTAACCTGATTGGACTGGTGCTTGGTGAAAACTTTGAAAAGATGGGTGATTATTTGCTTGGCACACTTCCTCCCAATTCCCATAGAGTATTGTCTTTACTGTGACAGCAGAAACATTCTAGTAACTTAATTATCCACATTCTGCTGCAACCATCTGCTTTCTGCTGACGCTAACTAAGAAAAACACTGTACATGCTTTGAATTCCAGTTTCACCAGTGCAATGTTCTAAGCACACTGGTCGACACACAGGAGATCAAAGAATGATCACTACTACTTTGTACTTCCTTTTGAAATGTGACTTAGACATGCCACTCGAAGACTTAAAGCCACACCAAGGAATATTGTCAACTTAAAAATGAATCAATCCATCCATTATTTATGCTATTGAGGGTCACATGGGCCTGTGAGTTCATAACCCAGCTGTAAATGGTGTGGACAGCGCACTTCATCGCTTTTCTATCCACCATCATTTATTAATCTATCACTATCACACATAACTTTTATTAAGAATCACTAATCAGTCTAACATGCATGTCTTTGAATGTACGAGGAAACAGGAGTATGCGGAAACCCGGACAAGCACAGGGACATTCAGCACAGAAAGGAACCAGATGGGCATAGGCATTCATACTTTAAAACAAATGTGTTTTGTTGTGCAGTTAAATGTACAAATAGACCACCAGGACTGGCTGTGGAATGGACTGGAAGTGTCCAAGGATGAAGCTTAGCTAAGCAAGAGTAAATATTTCATAAAACCGACAGGACCACTTATCGGGGACCCTCAGTTAAAAGCCACAAATATTTCTTTGTGTTGCTTCTTGTAAGTGGATCCTTGATAAAAGTGGGTCTTGGTCCACTTGTCTGTTCCACACCAAGGATTTGCAGCATTCACACATATCTGTGACCCACCAACCACCAACAGAGCAACACAAGAGTTAGCTTCTCTCACCAAACACAGAACATATTAACACACCTTTACGCTAGCAGATGAAATAACGGAGCAGCCTGCACCATGAAGATAAATTTCTTCCCAGAAACTTTCAGTCTAATAAATTCTACCATTAAAACAAGATATCTACAAAAAATCTACATACATTTTTTGCTTCATATACTGTGTTTTAGCCCTTGTTCGGAAAATATGCATCTACGTTGTACATTGTTGATAAAGTGAGCTTGAGAATCTCACAGTGGTGCATGTGGATTTCTTTGGGTTTATGCAAATTGTTCTGTGTTTTCGAGTGCTGTTTTGATCTGTTACACATGTCACATGTGTGAAATGACAATGAATAAATAGCTAAATAAACCAGCAACAGATATGAGAATAAAGATGAACAAAACCACCACAAAGAAATGCTAAATGGCATCAAAGACCTGAAATCTACTAGAGACGGAAGCAACTGCCAAAATCACCCAATATCATACAAAGAGCCTCAGCATTTTAGTGGATTTGTTTTGCTGTTAAAAACTGGTGGGCTTTTTTCTAATTCAGACAGCTTTTAAAAGATAAATGACCACAGTAACTGAACAGCTGAGAGTCCCATTCAGCGGCACATGTATGCACATTAATGCAGTTTTGTCATTGTTACAGTGCCCACGGGCTCGGTGCATGCAGTAAAAGGTCAGGCTGTTTCTCTTTGAGCCTTTCTCCCCTCGTTTGAGGTGTACACCCTGTTATTTCTTACACATGACTCACTTTGGATGGAAAATAAAGACCTGTATTATAAATGAACAGAACAGGAACTGTCCAGCCGAGTAGCGCACCCTTACTGGGACTTAAAAATGTCACATTGCTCACAGACACCACACACCTGCCTCTGTGCTGGTAACATAAGAGTTTACAGAATTGCACTGGAAGGCAAACGGTTTCTTTAGATTCATTAATCTTTAAGATGAATGCATTTTAGTGTGAGGACAGTAGTGTAATAGTGTCTGAAGTGATGAACCCTAAACCTTCATGACATTTGTAAAGTTTGCAAGATAACTGAGTGTGTTAGTAAAGCTACGTGTTTGTGTCAGTGGTGCACTGTAGTTTCTTGTGGTTGATTCTACTTTTCTGTCAACATTTGGTGGGATTTTTTTTTCTTCTGTGAACACACTGCATCTCGTTCATGAAATCGTCATTAGTCTGTGAGTAGATTAGCATGCAATTAAATCTCCTGAAATAAAAATTAACTCCAGATTCATGAACACTGCATAAAACTAAAATTTGATCATAGGAATCTGTGTATGTTCATAAACGTCAATCAGTAGCAGGTTGGCAGTGTGCTCTTGCTGCTCATTTACTAGTATAAATCCCTGCCCAGACACCTCCATACAAGATAATTATAAGAAAAGTAGAGCAAATATTTTATTTTATCTTTTAGTATAGGCCAGGGGTTATCAAAGGCAAGCAAAGCAAAATCTCTTTTTTTTTTTTATTATAATTTTCTTTTTTTAATTCTTGTTTTTTTTTTTCAACCAAAGTAGTGAAAACTCACTGACCTTAGGCAGGACGTACGAGCAGCTGGAGCTGTAGTGTCCGCAAAGCTGGATGAGAAGAAGGGTACACCTGAGCAGCTCCACATAAAGGGTTAACACTGGAAGACTGTCAACCATACAGACTCACAGTCCCACATGCGTGCAGGTCTTTGAATAGTGGAGAAAACCAGAGCCGCCAAAGAAAACTCATGAAGGCTCAGGAAGAACAAGGAAACTGCAGCAGCACGACCCAGTTCAGAAGGCCTATCTGATCTGATGGATCACATGGTTTGTTACATGATCACATGTAACTTAGAGAATCTATCCATCTTGCAAGTTTAAAAATATCCCACCTGGAATATTTTTAAACTTTTGTCTGTGAAAGTTGAATATTCTGTGAAGTGGAGTTCAATTCGACTTGTGAGTTTAAATTAGCGTTGTCAGATCCCAGTAATTCAACCCAAGCCTGAATTATGTAATATCTGGAATACTGACACTTCAATCTGTTTTTTTGTCATTGTTTTTCCATTTGAAAAATGGCATGGGTGTGTTTTGAGGTATCATTCCTTCTTTGTTCCTCCATGGCTCAACGTCAGCTGGGTCACAGCAGTGAAACTACAACGCCGCTGCTGCATGTCAAGTTCACAGACTGACAAATACAGATGAATGGATAAATATAAATAAGTAGACTTGGAGACAGATGGCTGCAGACAGACAGTTTGTCAGACAGTGAGTTCAGCTCTGTGAATGTTTTTCTGCTTTTTTCTCTCTATATTCTTGTTTTCCTGTCAGTCTTTCTGCACCCCCATTACTCACTGGGAATGTGAGGTTTAAATTGCTATATATTTTCCCCTTGGCAACACCAATCTGTCATGGCCATGATTTACAACAACACAACCACACAGTTAACAGTCTTTGTGTGTTGGGTGTATTTTAAAGAGTTTTCAGGCTGCTGTGACAGGAATAATTCTATTATACCAAATCATTGTGTTGTGCTGCACTGGGTTACATGACTTCATATATGATTGTTATAATATTATGTAGTCAGTTGCAGGCAAACTATTGTCATCTTTTTATTTGAGATTTTCTTGAACAGGAAGTACACACAGATATTTTGTAAATAAGGCACTGAATTACTGTACACACTTCTTAATTAAGCCACAGTTTGTTAGCTCCATTCAAACTCACTTCAATCAAAAGGAAATCTGTCAAATCTTTTTGTCTGACCTTATGTTTCATTGTTAGAAAAGTATCTTATTTTCTTGTTAAATACACACCTTTGTGCTCTCAATTATTCCATGGAAACCATGACTGCCATGGTTTCCTCTAAAGCTTGTTGTGCATCTCAAAGAACTGTATAACAACAAAGATGGAATCATCCCAGATTGAGGGCATGTTTCCCCTTAAGTGATGGAAAGTGCTCCTGATCTGCTTAAAAACCTCAGTTGTAACTCAGGTTTTTCCTCCCTTTGTTCAAAGCAGCATTGGGCAAAAATAATGTATGTTTTTTTGTTTATTTGTTTTTGTTTGTTATTGTTCTCATGGGCAGCCTATAGTTAGGGTTTTGTCCAGAATATTGGTCGTGACATAGCAGTACTGTTACGGCTTTTAGCCTACATTACCCCCTCTAGTCTGTCCTGTTGTGTTTGTGTGTGCGTGATTAAGTATGCAAATTGTGCTGTGGGATCCCGTGCTGGGGATTGAGTTTTCCTCATGGCCTCAGGTCATCATCCTGCCTTCTTGCTCAACCCTCAACCCTGCCAGTCCACAAAAAAGGAGATTTTCAAATTCATCTGGTTCTGAGGTTGATGCTGACCTCCCAGCTCGCCTTATTATCTGTGATGCTGCACTTGCTTGATGCTAAACCTTTGTGACCTTTGTAAACCTTCTGTTTTTTTTTTTTTGTTTTTTTTTTGATTATCGCTCCCCTTTTGAGGGACTGTTCTTTTGTTATACCTGTTGTACTTTGATTTTTCTCTATTAAAACTCATGACTTTAAATTAAAACATTTTTATTTTACCAATTACATCTGGTTCATGTTGCGTAAAACACCCCTGACACATATATCCATGCCACCAAAAACTCTAAACCAGTTAAACATTTTTGGAAAGAAGTCACTGAAACATTATCTTGGGCTCCCTCATCCCATCATCTCCCTCACTCTGCCTGCTAGTAGATTTATCAGAATGTAATCTGGATACAACTAAGAATAAAACTATCCTCGTGAGCTGGAAATCAAGGAACACCGTTCATTTATCTTTTTTTGGAAAAACCTGCTATCAGACCACATTTCTTTAGTTAATTTATCATCTCCTTCCACAGAGGCCACTGAACCACAATCAGTCTGGTCAGCTTTCATCGATTTCTTTTTTCTTTTTTTTCTAACCTAAAACCTCTGACTCTGCTATTAATGATACGTATTCTTGCCATTTAATTGTAGTATTCATGACTATTACTATTCTTTTGTCAGAATTTTGTTGCCTGTGTGCCAGTCTTCCACAAATAACACACACACACTAGATAGATAGATAGATAGATAGATAGATAGATAGATAGATAGATAGATAGATAGATAGATAGATAGATAGATAGATTCTGTAATTATTATCATTGATAGTTTTATTGTTGTTTACACTGTATTAATAACCTTTCCTTGTCATCATCTGTTGTTTTCCTCCACATTGAGTTAGCAGGAAGGACCCCAACCACCAGTATGATCCTGGTATCTCCATCACTCTCTGCATGCAGTTTACTTGGGCGCTCACTTTCCTGTAACCCAACAAAGGTGACCCTCCTGGTCTGTTATGGGGCTGTGTAGCTGGCCACCCCCAGGTAGTTTGATTGGTCAAGGTGGCAGCCACCTTAGTCCTCAGAGCAATGGGTCTCAGGCGGCGCAGATGTCTTGGGGCAGTGCTGGTTGGTGCTCCTGTGCTTCCTGACTGGTCCCGTGACTGCAGGCGTGGGGTGGGCCTAGGTGCTCCCTCGCCCCATCTCCTCGTCGCTGCCCCTCTGTGGGCTTGAGGCAACACTCCCCATTTGGCCCCCTTTAACATTTGTTGTGGTCGTTAGTTGACGCTGAGCAAAGTGTTGGAGGTCAACATCGCTGCTTTAGATCTGACCGCTGTGCTGCTTTATTCCTGGTGTGGACACCACGATCACAACAGTCCTCCACACATTCATTTACAGTATATTCACCACAGTAGGCCACAAAAATATCACATGCACCAGCAGTGTGTGAACTATACAATGACAATCCAGGGGCTCAGCATTTTCTCCAGGGTATAAAGGGAACCCAGTGCAGCACATGTGCGTGCTTCAGTTAACAGAAGTCTTACAATCCTCACAGTATCTTGCTTGTTCAACTAAATGTCTGCAGTCTGTAGATGATGATAAACCAAATTTTACACAATTTTACAGTTCATTGAGCACATAATGTACCACGCAAACAACTTTTGCAGTCAGCAGTCACCAACAAAGTATTGTAGACACAAACTGCCAGGAAATCTCTCTCTCTCTCACACACGCACACACACACACACACACACACACACACACACACACAGCTCAAATGCAGATCTAAACAATGTTGAACCAGAACCAAACAGCATGCAAAAGAGTTGTTGTTGACATTCTTTAAGTGGCCAACACTTTAATATAAGTCCTAGCTTATTACTTGAGAACAATAGGGTGCAGTAGTCGTGCATTTTATCAGTTTCTAAAATGAGTATTTACCTGAATATCTGATATGATGGCAATACATCTTTACAATCTCCTTTCCAACTCACCTTGTTACTACTTGGTCCTGCCTGCTCACTCTCATCCTGTCTTCCTTCTGCCTGCTCACTCACAACCTCTCCTCATGTCTCCTTCATACAACAGCACATGTAAAATTCAACATTATTCATGCTATAATGCTCAGTATTAAGTATACATAGCAACCACAGAACAGGCTGCATTATTAAGTCCTAAGAATTAACTAACTCTTTTTTTGGCACAAAAATAGTCTCTTATGTCTCTTCATTTCTTCTTGCTAATGTTGAATCTGTAAATGAAATCTATGTAGTCTTACATTTGAACTAATACTAGTAAAATTAATCAGCTTTAAGTAAACATGGATGTTAATTATTCAACAACCCAAATAGATGAAACTCCTGAGTGAAAACTACTGCAAGGGGCTGTCTGTTTTAAAAGCTAATATCAAAAATACAAAAGCCTATTTAAAACACCACTCAAAAGCCTACTGAGATGAAACAATATTATATAATAGTTTAATATAATATGATGTGCTACGCTTATACAAAAATAAACACTCAAATAACACTACAAACAAGCAAACAATCATATTATGTTTCACCTGTCAATTCAAATTAATGTTGTTTCCAAAAGGGTGAAAATGCCAAACCTGGCAACGCAGCACACTTTAGGCATTGTTTACAACTTGACCACAGTGCACGCCTGCAGGTTAAGAAAACTACCAGAAAGATATTTTACATTTAAATTTAAGGCCATAGGCAGAAGTTAGCATTTGCCTAAAGTCACCTGACACAATGTAAATCTGAAACCCTGAAAGTGAGAAACTTAAATGTAATAAACTAGTTAGATAGCAACTTACATTCATCTACAGCTACTTACAGCACCCAGGTGAGAATTTGTTTTCTTTTGTTTGTTTGTTTTTTTTCGTGCCCGCACTGACTTGAACACAAGGCAGACAGACAATGAAATGGTATAGTCCGCTTCAGGGGGGTCTGACATTTTACTCCAGTCATCTTCCATAAATATGTAATATGTACTGTATTGTCTTCTGTCTTTATCTGTCCTGTCCTTTTGTGTTCCACTCTCAGTGATTGTATTTCTCTCTCTCAAAATCAGGGTTTTGGGAGTTCATAAAGTATGCAAAATTAGACAGTCAAAGAGGGCTCATGAAGGAAACGCTCACTATCATTCACACTAATGCACAAGAAAATTTACATCTTGTGTCAGAAATAAATTACATATATATCAAACAACAACAAAAAAAGGCCAGATTTTGGCACTAACCAGTAATGTAATTGCAGACATTATAAATTAAAAATAGGCCAATGGATTACTCTAATGTGAATTGGATTTATCAGCTAATCAGGACTGTGTAGTGAAATCCCAGCTTTTAACACAGCAGCGCTGTTAGCTATAGCACAGCCTACATGCCCTGTGCAAAATCAAAAATGTCTTTGCCATGCTGCAGTCAAAGAACACAGAGACACTGCCTGCAACTTATAATATTTAAAAAAAAAGTCTAGCTAAAAAACATGATGTAACAAACACTAGCTTAGCAATGTTTTGATTTGATGTCTGGGCCATAAATGAGGATCTAAAAGCATAGTAATTTTTATTTTCAAGATAACATGGTTTGCAAATCCATTTTGGGGTTGAAAAAAAGGGTTGAGGGGTGAAGGAAAATAACCTGAAGCAGCTAGCTTCACCAGCCAATTGTCATGATTTTGGTCCCTCCTGGATTGTGCTGCTCACTCTCCCTCTCACAAAAAACCCTGCCTGTCTCTAACCACTGCTTTTGCCTAGTCCTACCAGTGTATGAGAAGGATTTGCTGACCTCCTGTTGCTGAACCTTGACTGACTCTGACCCTGATAAGTTTATTGGATTCTGGATTTTCTGTGTCTGATCCTGGACTATCTGGCCCACGAAGGATAGGTTGGTGGGTGTGATCCCTCTCATTGAACATCTGGGGCCTGTACTACGAAGCGGGGTTAACTTACCCAGAAGTAACCCAGAGTTAACCTGCAAACCCAGGGTTGACAA
>JBAMYA010044535.1:0-12402 GCA_037176975.1 Arrhamphus sclerolepis
TAAATGCAACAGATGTGCTAGATGAAATTGTCATCGTCATGTACTTCAATAAGTCAAGCTATTCAGCAGTATGTTTCACTGACAGTGTTGTGGACTTTCCTGTCATGCAACTGACCGTCCTCTAGACGCGCTCAAACTTTTGCCTCTCTGCAAACAGCATTAAGATCACCACAGCTGCCAAATGGATAACAGCATAGGAGAGAAAGAGCAACATGTTAACTTCTGAGTGAACCACATGCTTGCAGCAGAGATAGTTAGGTTACATGTATACACACATACCCTTTTTTTTGTCTTTTATACATAAACTGCATTAACCACCAGTTTGCACCAGCAACAGTGACATAGTTCCTCCAGTGCTGAAGCAGGGAGTTGTTGATGTGTTTGCCAAAGACAGAGTGAAACATCATGCTGTATTGCTCTAATGCTATTTCCGTGAGTCTGACAAATGAGTCTCCGGCTGCGTTCTTGTGTTGGCAGTTTCCTATGAAAGAATTCATCAGTCCAATTGGCTTTCCTGCCTCAACTGTCACACAGCTGCACATTTTTTCCCTCTACTTGTGGCATGTACACACTCATGTACAGCGAAGAGACATATAAGCAGGAATTACATGTCACATCGACGCCTCATCTCGGTGTTCCTATCCTGTGTTCCCTGCTAGTCTTTTTTAATCCATCCTTAACACCTCGCGTTAGATCCCTTCCTCTGCCTGTCTCCTCATTTTCCTTCCTTTCTTCATATGAGATCAACACCTACATGTGTGCAGGTGCAAGGCTACTTGCAGTCTGTCAGTTTGAGTCTCCTTTAGTTAAACACACACACACACACACACACACACACACACACACACACACACAAATTCAGACAGCTTGGTTTTCAACACAGGTGCTTCCCACTCTGTGAATTGGTCTCCGCACAGTGAGCTAGATTACAGTCTCACTGTCAACACCTAAAGGAAGACTAACAATGAGTGTTGAAGGTTGGAAAACACTGCCTGTGCACACAAAGAGGGAAAAAAAGATTCCTTATGGGCAAAAAACAACAACATGCATTTAAGAATCTATGCATGTGGTTCAATTCCCACTGACATGCTCATTAAAAGGGCTGTGATGTCATCCAAAAGACATTCTGTAATCTCTTAATATCATTTGTATAAAATCTGTATGATTTTCTTTTAAATTAATTTCGTTTTTAAGTGTCGCACATATGAAACCATACTGATCAAAAGTTAGCTTTGAAGGATGTTTTAACATCTCACAGCAAAACTGACTACCCTTCACCCTCTTCACTGAAGCTTAGAGGAGTAACTACAAGTCATTTTGCAACCTCTGGTAAGAGACTGGAGCACAATGTGTTTATCTGTGCTATATAGTCTAAGCTGAACTTTACCTGTAATAATCAAGTTGAGGCTTGCATATAAGGAATTCATCTGTTAATTAATAATAAAGATGATGCACTTCTGCAGTTTACCTGCACAACAACTTCAGTTTGTATGCTGACTGAGATGTAGCTCTCCAGTGTTTTGCATTTTCTCTAAGCATTGCAAGGTCTGACCTTGGAGTGAACGTGCTGGGATGTTCATTTCTGAGAAGACTGCCAACTGTTGCCAGTGTTGCAAATGTTTTTCCACATGTAAATATTTTTTTTTTTTCCCTCATTGCAGAATGATCTTTGTTATGATCTTTTTGTAAGATCATTAGTGACATCTTTCCTCCTTGGCATTGTGTTAACACACTCACACGAACGCTTTAGACGAACAAACTTTTTCTTTTATAGGTGTTCATACTTTTTGATAATCAAGAGTATTCGATTATCAGCATCTTGCTGCTAACTCCATCCGTCCCTTGTAAAAACATAGTCCTATTTAGCGCCACAAGGATCTGTTGGAGCCTATCCCAGTGATCTTTGGGGAAGAGGCAGGAGTCCACTCTGGATGGGTATCCGGCCTAAATGAACAAGCGCACACACTCACACTGACTCTTATGGGCTATTAGAATCACCACTTAACCTCATAAACATGTTGTTGTTGGAGGAAACAGGAGTACAAGTAAAATAAAATTTGAAAACCCACACAAGCACGAGAATATGGCCACTCCAGTCAGAAAGACCCCTGCAAGGATTCGAACTAAGAACCTTCAAGCTGCAAGCCAACAGAACTAACCTCCAAGACACCGTGGAAGCTGTTACTTACCCTTTTAATTCCAATGGAAGCAGCAACACACTGCTTCTGCATAGTAGCTTTTTTTTCCCACTCACTCTTATATGTCATGACTGTTGCTGTTATTTTGATGTTCTGATACTTAAACCCTTAAAATGTTTTTTTTATTTAAACAAGTAAAGAAAGAAATGAACCACAACTTGAGATTTGTTAATCACATCTTGTCATTTTCAGAAATTAGTTGGAGATTGGCTGTTTTAATCTCAGCGGGGGATCTTCCTGCATCCAGTTTGCATGGCAACGCTGTGGCTGTGTGGGTTTTCTCCAGGTACTCCCAAAGTCCTAAAAAGATGCATGTTAGCTCATCATGATAAAAATCAGACCGTATGGGAAATATTCCATGATCTGTTTTCCATCAGGATAGCCAGCATCCTGACTCCAGAAAATCGCACACAGAGATATCTTGCTCCAATTATAGATTCCATAGAACAATGTAGATTGGTGCAAAATAAACTTTACGTGACTAAAACTGTCAAAGATGTGTTGTTGTTGTCTTGATGAACTGACTTGAAAAGGATTTAAGTGTAGTAAATGACTCCCTGGAGAATATTAACACATGAAAACCAACAGCTGCACTCACATACGGAGTCTGTGTGGTGACCTCTGGAGCTGCGAACACGGACTTGGTGTCAGTCTGCATCGCCCAGGGTCATCTGACAGCTCTAAACAAGATCCTCATTAACACCAGGCCATTAAAGGCACCTGCTGGCAGCGTGTTTACGTCTGGGTGCGTGAGTATGTGAAGCTCACAGCCATGGACAAGGGGCTCAGGTTGATGCTAAGCAGTAAAGACAAGTGTCAGTTTGGTCTTCAGCCTCAAATGCCATCAGAAAGCTGAAGCACACAGAGCGCTCAGAAACAGCTATGTACCGCTCAAGGTTGATGGAGGAATACAGCAGAGATGGTTGTTTCATCCATCTGCAGAAGTTATTATGTTTCTTTTACACAATGATTGATGCAATGACAGGAGTGCTGTCACCGACTTGGGAACTTTTAAATCAAGGCTTAAAATCTATTTACTCAGAACAGCTTTTAACATCAGCTAGCGCTGCTAGACACTTCTGACCAGTGCTGTTTTTCACAGGAGGTCCAACGCTTCGAATTTGATTTTATTTATGTTCAAACTTGATTTTATTTGTGATTTTTCTGCCGTTTATCTGTTCTTTTTGATGTTTTTATTTGCCATTTGACGTAAAGCACTTTGGGTGCGAGATGGTTATTGTAAAGTGCCAATGATTGATTGATTAATGATTCTTTATTTCTGCTCATATTTAGAAACACTTAACAGCACTGTATAACAGCAATGAACATGAAATCTAAAGCAGCAACAACTCAGATGAGTGCACCTAAAACATCTTGGCATTTATTATATAAGCAGCAGCTTCTGCATTTGAACAGCCACGTTAACATCCTCATATTCCTATTTAGGATAGCATTCATGTTTAATACTGTTTGAACTTGGCTTTTGTTTTATTGTCACAAAAAAAAGAACAGCACAAGCTTCTTTAAATAAATGGTAGAAAATCAATTTTTAACTCAGCATCCTTTACATGACTATGAAGAGATTAACACTGAAGAATATCAAAAGACATTTAGCAAACAATTAAATTTCCCATAAAACGGCTAACAGAGTGGATCAGCCTAAGGGAGTCTAAGCTGTGATTGGTTGATATGCTGTTATGCCACATTTTTAGCTTAAACCCTCAGAAGAGACGAAGAGCCGCAGATACATTGTCCAATTACTGCTACTTTAGAAGAACAGATGAAATAAAGTTCACACTACACAACTTCAGTTAGTGGTTGCATACCTAATTAAGATTTTGATAAAAGGAAAGTAAGAAGGGCTTATGAGATATTTGATAATTTAATTGCATGTAGAAGCTTCTGTTACGAGTTACATTGTTGGATGCACAGAGCAAGTACAGAGCATCTTTCACATTTTTAGAAAATTCTTTTCTTTTAAGTTGGCAAAGAGACCAAATCACAATTTCTTGCTTTCAATCAGGGGTCTAACAACGCAGGTCTTCAATTAAAAAGTTTTTATTTTTTTAGACTGCTCATTTTCCTGATAGCATATCTCCAACGTCTTAGACAGAATGCTGATATACAACAGAATACAGTATGAATCTCTGCATTACAATTATTTACTGCTACTTCTGTTTTATTAAAATGGATAATGGTATTACAGAAAGCATGTTACATATCTTCTTTCTGCCAGTGTCTTCCCCTGTGAAAATTTACATTATTTTTCTGTTATTAAACATCACTTCGAGGCTAAAATACAGAGTGAAATGTAGTCTGTTAAGACCAGATTTTAACCTGCAATCATTGATTTCACAAACCAAAAGCATCTGATTAACACACATCAAACAGCAGCTGTTGTATTTTTATGTATGAGAAGTCTGCCGTTAATTGGTGAGCTTCCTACGTTTGAAGAACCCCATCACATCACAGGTCAGGTCAGATCAGGCACCAAAGCTGCATCGACGCCTCTGAATGAGGAACCACCTCTGTGATGACACAACTTTGCTCTGATTGACTTGAAACTTCACTCAAGTGCATGTTCTGTGATACATTTTTATTCTAAGAACTTCAGACCATTTGTCTCCCGCGGTTATCTCTCCCAAAGCAGATGCAATTTATTTGATCTCCCTCTGGCAGCTCATTTACTATACATTTGAGCGCAACACACTATTTTAGCTTTTACTGTTTATTCTCAAAGAAATCATGCCCTTCAGGGCCATATTTTTGATCCCTTAGATCTATTTTCTTTTTCAACCTCCTGGCAATATGATTAGATAATATTCTCAGGAAAACAGACTGAGCAGCTTCATGCTGTTATTACTGAATGAAGTTTTCGGTCCTTAAATAGGTATATATATACAGTATATATATATTATTCATAGTGGGCATATTAATGATAATAATGAATGCACAATATATAATTATACAAATAATTATATTATTCATACAATAATTCATACAAATTATGAATTTATATAATATCACTCTAGAATAATAGTGTTTACATCATTATAACCATGATTATATCGTAGTTAGTGTGCAACACTTTTTTCTGAAAACAGAGTGTGTTTTTGTAGTTTTAAAAAAAAGAAAAAAAAACAAACAAAAGCACCAAAGAAAACATTTAGTCCACACATTCTTCATTGTTTATTTTGATAAAAGGAGAAAGGACTTGAGATTTAGGTACCGCGACATGGTATATCACTTATGCTTGATTGGGTGCTCGTCTCTTTGAGAACTCAAACAGTGAACATGTGTTTGTTATGGAGTATGCAGCTGCCAGTGTTTTCTAGAAATAGTGTAATTCATCACACCTAATTAATTACAGCGCGACACAGTTATCCAGTGACTCCATCGGCTCCAAACTTTCATACCGTCAATCGCAGGGCAGGAAAGAAAGACCCAGATCAACTCCCCCACCCTGGAAGCACCACAGCTTTTTGAAGTCTCCCTCTCTGCTCAGACCAATTCTTCAAGCCTGTTTGGCTGGCTTCACATTACCATTTAAATAAAGAAGCTAGCTAAATGACCACTGGTAGAACATAAAAAGAGAAATTAAATTGCTTTTCTTTCTCACGGCACTTTCTTCTTTTCTCCCTCTCTCTCTCTCCCTTGGGCCCCTCATCATTTTTAATTTGCTTAGTCTGCGAAGGATAGTTGATAAAAAAAAAAAAAAAAAAATCTGCAGAAGAGTCCAAATGCAAGAGAAACTATCCATCTTTGTTTACAAGGCAAATGTAATCTCTTTAATAGAGAACAATGGCTCACAAAGCTAAGCAGACATGAAACAACTCAGGTATGTTAATTTGTCAAGGAGAATTGATTGTGATAATCTAGCCAACAACAAACCAGAAAACGGTGAGGACAACTAGTAGGCACAGCTTTGGTTTCAAAAAGACCTCATGATAAAAAGGGATACTGTTAAATAATAGATATGCACTAAAAAAGCACAGGAGGGAAACCGCAAATTCCTCTAGGGACTACACTGGATGCTGATTCTACCTTGTAAGAGTCACAATCTGCAGACATATTCTTCATTTTTTACTGCTGGAAAACAACATTTGTGCCACTGGTTTACAAATATATGACAATAAGAATAAAAGACAAAACAGTTCTAAAAAGAATGAGCCTGGAAAATAATATATTGTCACTTGAAAAGCCTTTTGACTGGAACCTTGGTATCTTGCTGAAACACACGTTGTGGTAACCGATGCTGAGTAAGTGTTGGAGGTCAACATCACTACTTCATGTGTGGCTGCTGGGATACTTCGGCTCTGATGTTCAATCCAACATCACAACACAAACCACCACACATTCATTTGCATGCACCACAGCGCACCACGCATATACCACTTGCATTATCATACTACACACCGATGACTATCTTGTGTCTTTGTCTGTCATTTCATTCTCCACTGTTGGTGATTTTTAGTCCTCCATCAGAATCAGGGTTTCAGGTGTTGATAAAATATGTTAGATCAGACTCTCAAAGAGGGCTAGTGAAGGACACAGTCACTCTCATTCACATGCATGCACAGGAAAAGTAGCATCTGCTGCAAGATTAAATGGCATTCATATATATCTTTTTTTTTTAATGGGCTTTTCCAATTTTGCCGACTACCATTATTATTGATGCAGACAGTTGTTAAAGAACAAAAACCGCTACATGATGTTGGATACACAGAATAAATGAAAGCCTTTCTCTATATCAGAAAAGCACTGCCGCAGACAACTGCATCGTCTCTATTATCTGAGAAACCTGTATCAGGAATTACATGGAAAACGACTTGTCGACACGACATCTTGCATCCAGATAGAAGTTAGTTTGCTGTTAGTTCAACAGCAAACCTGAAAGTACGGTTATGATACTATTTTCTTCTGTTTTACATATTGTAGCAGCTAGGAAATGTATTGGATGGGTTGGAAATACACAGCAAATTAATTTCCTTAAAGTTTGGCCCTCAAAACTGCTGTTTTTATAGATCCAATAAATCCATCTGCAGACAAAGTTGACTTTCAGGAAACAACTTATTCAAAGGACTATTTTTTTTTTCTTTAAAAAAATTAATAAATAAATTACAAATTATTCCTAATAGTGCAGGTCACATGAAATCACTAAAATCGTTAAATTCATTTCTGGTGTGTCCAAGCAGCTTCATCAGCGCCGCCCTGAACTGATTCTGCTGGCAGGCAGTTAGGTGAATTACAGACCTCTGACACTGGAAGGCAGTTTTTCATGACCATGTTATGCAGGACACAGTAAGTCAATATTGTCAAGTCACTTTCTTGGGCTTATAGAGCAGGGTGCTGCCGTTCGTGTCAAAGCACAACCACCACAGCTTGCTGTGCTCTCTAATGGCCCGAGTTCGTGCGCGGGTCTTTGTTAGCATATCAAGTCCATTTAATCAACCCACTGACACCTTAAGAAACACAGTCGGAAGATTAAACGTACAAGATGCCCATCGATTAAGATAAACACGGTATTTCTAATTTATTCTCATGTTTAAAATACAGATTTTATGGGTATCAGCAGACTGGGAACACAACAGTTCATATAAGTCATTAAGTCTGAAAATGACAGAAATAAGCACTGCTCATTTACATAAGCTCTACACATGGTGTGAGGCAGGAGTAGATTTTGTTCATAGCTATAAAAAGTTACTAACTACTCACTTTCTTGGGCTGATTTTATGCATCTATAGACGGTGACTGTTCGTGAAATTACACTGTTGACATCTCACACCCATCATCAAGGAGGTGAGGAGATTGTATCAGACACAGATTGATTGCCCTTGAAAATTGCTTAGCTTGTAACAAGCTTTATTTCCTACATTAAATTATCATTAAAATGCTATTAGTGCAATTAGTGGATTTCCATTTTAAACAATAGCTCTACAGTGAGAGAGGATAGAGCGCGATCTTGGGAGGACAGTCAGGGAAGAGAGAAGGAAAAATCCCAAGCAATGAGAGAGTGAGAGGAAGGAGAGCAAAAGAAAAGAAAAGATGACGTGTAAGGAGAGGTTAGGTGAGTCAGGGAGGCGACATGAGAGCAGTGGGAGATGAATATTAAGCAGCTGTAATGATTAGGGTGGTACTGTGGAGTGGCACTGTGACACTGACATTGGCTGCCATTGGCAGTCCTCGCCATGGCGATTCAGTGGAACCGGCTTCATTTGAGTCATAATTAGCTAACTGTTCAGAGAATGAAAAATTCATCATCGCTTTGAATCTTGTTAATTGGGGGAGCCATCTGCATTAATAGAGGCCATTTGGATGCTCTGTGTTTAAGTATGCATGTGTGTGTCAGTGTACACACACATGTGCATGTGGTTGTCTGTGCAGCACGAGTGCACGGTTCTGTTTTTACATTCTCTAGGAGCTGATGGACTCCAAACTCGAGTCTTTATCACTGAAGCAGCAAAATAAGCACTTCAAAATTGATAAGGACCTGTGAATTTTGCTGGCAGCAAGGACGAATTTAGCAGCTACTGTCAAGACTTACCGCCATATCTTATTCAGTTGAGCGATAATGTGTTAACATGCAAGTGGACCCGGAAAGGATGGTAGGTCATCAATGTTTGTGAAAGCCAACAGCAGAATTCATCATGCTCACTATCCCTTCTCAAATAAACACTGCAGTATAAAGGATATAAGAAGAGGGGTTTCTTTTTCTTTACATGTTTCTTTTATATTTTACATTCCGGCCTATGCTCTATCCAGAAAATGAATGTGATTAACTGCTCAGAATGGTAAACAAGTCTTTGAGAACTGAGACAAAAAAAAAGGCTTGTATCTCCAATCTTAATCACAGAATATACAAAATTGCAGTAGAAAAGAAAGAGTGTGACTGCTTTACTTCTGAAATACTTTCAGTACTGACAACATTTTCCATGCCCTGAGGAGACAAATACTGGAGGATGACCAGGATGAATCATTGTGCTTCGTGTGAGAGTATCAGAATAATTCTGCTACACAAGTCAGAAGCAGTGAAACAACAACAAAAAAGGCTCTCCATATGTAAATAGTTTAGACAAAAGAACAATTCAAAATCATTTGAATGTTTTTCTTTTCTGTCTTACACAGACTGCTGAGCGTGCATTTATTGTATTTCTGTTGTGCTGCTGTAGGAACAAGAGCATGTTTCATTTGTGTGCTGAAGCAGGAAACACCGAGAGCAGCGGTGGTCAGACACAGCAACAAGCAGCAAGAAATTAAGACTAATGTCCATTTCCCTGCCTTTAGTGAGGCCAGGGACAGACCTGCATCAAATTAAATAACAGCAATTCAGGGCCGACAAAATGAAAAGGTAGTAACATCATCCTGTTGGGTTTAAACTTTTAGTCAATGTCATTGGGCTTAGTTTAGGATGGGGGCTGTGCTGTTAGGATTATGTTTCATATTCAGTAATAAAAAGTGTCATTTTCTTTTCTTTTTTAAACTCCGTGTGTGTGTATACAGTGGAGAGAAAAAGTATTTAGTCAACCATTAATTGTGCAAGTTCTCCCTCTTAAAAAGATGAGAGGCGCCTGTAATTTTCACCATAGGTGCGTTTCAACTACGAGACACAAAATGAGGAAAAATAACATTGGCTGATTTTTAAAGAATTTATTTTCAAATGACAGTGCGAAATAAGTATTTGTTCAATGACAAAAGTTCATCTCAGTTCTTTGTTATATAGCCTTTGCTGGCAATGACGGATGTCAAACGTTTTCTGTAAGTCTTTACACACTGTTGCTGATATCTTGGCCCATTCCTCCATGCAGATCTCCTCTAGAGCAGTGATGTTTTGGGGCTGTCGTTGGGCAACACCGACTTTTAACTCCCTCCAAAGATTTTCAATGGGGTTGAGATCTGGAGACTGACTAGGCCACTCCAGGACCTTCAAATGCTACTTGAGAAACCACTCCTTCATTGCCTGGGCAGTATGTTTAGGGTCATTGTCATGTTGAAAGACCCAGTCACGTTTCATTTTCAAAGCCCTTGCTAATTCAGGGAGGTTTTCACTCAAAGTCTCTCGATACATTGCCCCATTCATTCTTCCCTTTACATGGATCAGGTCGTACTGGTCCCTTTGCAGAAAACCAGCCCCAAAGCATGATGTTTCCACCCCCATGCTTCACAGTAAGTATGGTGTTCTTTGGATACAACTCTCCAAAAAGTTCTATTTTGGTTTCATCTGACCATATGACAGTCTCCCAGTCCTCTTCTGGATCATCCAAATGCTCTCTAGCAAACTTCAGATGGGCCTGGACATGTACTGGCTTAAGGAGGGGGACACGACTGGCACTGCAGGATTTGAGTCCCTGGTGGCGTGGTGTGTTACTGATGGTAGCCTTTGTCACGTTGGTACCAGCTCTCTGCAGGTCATTCACTGGGTCCCCCCGTGTGGTTCTGGGACCTTTGCTCATTGGATTTTTTTTTCTCATTTTGTCTCTCATAGTTGAAGTGTACCTATGGTGAAAATTACAGGCCTCTCTCATTTTTTAAGAGGGAGAACTTGCACAATTGATGCCAATTGATTGACTAAATACTTTTTCTCCCCACTGTATATGCAGTAACTGCCCTAGCTCAAACAAATACTTTTACAGGGTTTTATTTATTTTTCTGCTTCAGCTTTACCAACACGAGTGGAAGCTTTTATGACAGAACCATATGATTACCCGTATGCTGTAGATACACAGCAACTGGTCGAATGAACACATATCAAACTCGAGACCCGCAGACCAAATCTGCAAACACAATTAAGAGTTAAAAAAAAACATACTCTCATTAAAATGAGACTGACTATGCTCTAGTAGGTCTTTATTCACATTCAGAACACATGGCTACTTGATATGGTTAATATGAACCTAAAGTGGGCTAGTATGAAGATTAAGCCCAGTAAATCTAGAAGCATATCAATATGTAGGGGGAAGATAAGTGATAGGAAGTTTGTTATTGATGAAGAGGAAATTTCAACAGTTAGAGAAAAGCCAGTGAAGAGTTTAGGCTGATGGTACAATGTAGATCTGAGTGATAAGGAGCAGGTAGTGCAAGTTAGGAAGGATGTTGCTGAAGGTCTGGATAGAATGGATAAGTCATAAAAGCTGAAATTGTGGAGTTTGCAGTTTGGGTTATTCCCACGGCTGATGTGGCCATTTTCAATTTATCAAATTCCAATATTCACTGTGGAGAGAATGGAAAGATTAGTTAGTTTCTACATACTGTAAAGAAGTGGTTAGGTCTTCCTGGGTGTCTAAGCAGTACAGGATTATATGGGAAAGGAATATTGCAGCTGCCAATATTTAGTTTGAAAGAGGAATTTAAGTGTACCAGAGCCAGGACAGAGTTGTTGCTATCTGGGAGTGAGGATGCTATTGCCAGGGAGGTGGGTCTAAATCCATCCGATGGGAGGAAATGGAACCCAAGAATGGCAGCTCTTAGACATGCAGACATTGTAGGTAGGTTTCAGCTTGGCTGGGGAGGCTTGGGGCTTGGCTCAGGCAAACCAATGTGGAACAAAGCTGGTCCAAAGGAGAAAAGAAAGATGGTTGTGGAGCAGATATGTAGACAGGAAGAGATGATAAGGGATGCAAAGGCAGTGGCTGGGGCTAAGCAGGAACAGTGGTTAAACTGGAAAAGTGCAGAGAAGAGGAAGGTTAGTTGGAGAGACTTGTGGAGTATGGATGAGAGCCGCATTAGATTCTTGTTAGGGTCTACATACGATGTCTTGCCACCCCCTCAGAACTTAAAGCTCTGGATAAATGGGGAGCCATCATGTTCATTGTGTTCAGGTACCACAACATTAAGGCATATCTTGTCAGACTATAAAATGAGTTTGTCACAAGGCCGGTATACCTGGTGACACAATCAGGTAGTAAGAATTTTAGCAGCAGGTTTTGAAAACAGATGCATGAAAAAGTTAGGAGGTTCAAAGAAAGAGAGCTTAGTAATTCAGTTTGTGAGTCAGGGGGAGAAATGTGGGAGTGATAAGTCAAGGAAACAAGAGTTTGGATGTTTAGAAGCTGCTATTGATTGGGAAATGCAGGTAGATTTAGGTGGAAAGCTGGTTGTTCCTCAGGAAATAGTTTACCCTAGTTTAAGGCCTGATATAGTTTTGTGGTCAGTTAGTCAGCAGATAGTTTATTTTATTGAGCTGACAGTTCCCTGGAAGATTCAGTGG
>JBAMYA010044536.1:0-12402 GCA_037176975.1 Arrhamphus sclerolepis
CGCTGGGGCGACTATGTCGCTCGGCTGGCCTGGGAACGCCTTGGGATCCTCCCGGAGGAGCTAGAGGAGGTGTCTGGTCATCCCTGCTCAGGCTGCTGCCCCCGCGACCCGGTTACGGATAAGCGGAGGAAGATGGATGGAGAAGTGCTTCGATTGCCAAATTTTTGTCTCAGATCTTCAAAACACATGAGAATATTGTTGTCAAATAAATCTGCAATATTACAGACACATTTTTCATTCCTGATTCTGAATCCCAAATGATTATTCCCAGGGGTGAAAGCCCTGTTACCCCAAATGGGCGAGAATTGGCATCGTGTGGGCAATTCATTTTTGTGTTTATGAGCTTCATACCATATTTGGACTGTGTTTTTAACAAATGGGTTTTCTGACTTTTTCTTTAAGTTTTTTAGTCTATTTGAATACAAATACAGGTTAAGTGGAAGGGGTTATGTAATTGCATTTTCAGTTTTTACCAAGGACAGTGGTGGTGTTGTTGAGAACCAGCAGGAAGCTGCTGAGAGTTGGGCTGCCCAGTGATACCATTGAAGGTTTGGTAGATTCAGGCCTCCTCTGACATAGGGGAGATACAATACAGACATCCAAAAACAGTTTTCATCTTTACAAAAACATTTGGGTGGTCGGTGGGCAAGAGGAATGGCCTGGAAGAGATAAAGAAATTTGGGAACAATGCTCATTGTAAGACTGCTGATGCATCCAGTCATGGAAATAGGGAGCGCTGACCACCTGTCAATCAATTCCGTGGTTTATTTAACGACGTTGTCATAATTTGCAGAAACTATGTTGCTTATGTTAGGGGAAATTTTTATACTGAGATATGTAAGATGATCTGTGGCCCATTTGAATAGTGTTTGAATAGGTGGATTTAATCTCTCTGAATGTTTGAGAAAAAGGATAGATAGATCTTTATTAATCCCAAAGGGAAACTCAAATTGTCAAGTGTTCATCATCATCAAAGTGTGAATGGCCAATTCAGATTCATTAAATTTTATAGTCCGACTCATTTCTGTATAGATTAATAGTGTTAAGTAGGTGGAGAATTGATTGTTCGAAGTGGGTTAACATCACAATGATATCATCTGCAAATAATCCAATTTTTGACTCAATTTTATTTAATTCAATGCCGGTAATGTTTTGGTTGTTTCTTGTAGTGATAGTCAGCGGCTCGATAGCAAGTATAAATAGAAGGGGAGAGAGGGGGCAGCCTTGGCGGGTGCCCCTTGCTAACAGAAAGAGACTGGAAACAATATTATTGGTTGCAACTGAGGCTTTTGAGTTATTGTATAGCATTGACTGGTCCGCTATGGGGTCCATGGGTCTTGTGATTTGCATGTTTAGTTTTAGGGTTATGTTGGTTCCCCTTCCTGACACAACCCTCTGCATACCGGTTGGGCTTGTGACGCCCTGAAGTTGCATTATTAAACCCACTAGAAACACATCATAGTCAGCTTTTTCCAGAGGAGTCTGAGTTGCAAAAAGTTTCATACTGTTTATTTTATTCTCAATTGAATCGTAGATGTTTTTTGAATACATATGTAGACATATCAGTTTCTTGAAAGTTCATGATGCACTGCTGTCTGAAGGACCACCAAACACAGGTGTCCAACTTAGACTCAGTATTCCTCTGAAATACTTTCAGATTTCTTAAATGATCTGAGTTTTTTTTTTTTTTTTAAATGCATATTTTTGCTCCTCAAAGACTCAGTCTTTCATACTGCTTTTGTACCATATCATTTTAATCACTTCTGATGTTACCTGTTTGAAGTACCTCCCACCCGAAGTAACATTGAACCGATGCAAACTCTGCTCTGGTTTTGAATGAGGGTTTTAAAAAGGCCCCTCTTTCCTATTAAAACTATGTTAAAAGAATCTTTTATATAAAGTTCTGGGTATTCCAGGGGAAATGCTCATTAATGTGCTTTGTAGGGCTTTGTTAAGTTACAGGCAGGAAGCGATGACGGAGCAACACAGTGTGGCTATTGACTGGAACAAATATTCATCCTTGGCAATATCTATAAATTCTTGGACATTTTAAGACTGAAAAATAGATAATGGAATGAAGCATTTTAGCATGTTAGACTACATTTAAGTTACAAGTTATTTTCCATGAAATTAAGTCACATTAAGACAACCAAATCACCAGTTACGTGGTATGGATGAGATCATCACATGGGCATAAATCTATAGCCTACACTTGTAGTTATTATATCCGCATACGTTTCATTCAGTAATACTTTATTCATCCCTGAAGGGACATTGTTGCAGTCGTCTCATATCTTAAGTCTTTTTAAAGATCCTTGAACACAGCAATAACGATGTGTTTTCAAATCAATGCCTTTGGTAAAAATGAAATGTGTTATACAACACCTAAACATATGTTTCATAACTCACCTTTTTCTTCTTACATGGTTTATTTTCAAATAAAGCTATTTCTCCCTGCCACTGATATTTGTGTGATACTGGAGGCAGTCTAATGACCTGAGCAGGAGGCAACAAAATGATGTGGGCCTTTAATTCAATTACAACTAATTCAAAATGCTTTAGGTTAAAATCCTAAAGAAATTTGGCAATACAGAACAAATGAAATATGAATGTTACTTAAACAATTATTCTGCCACATGAGGATACAATCTACCTTAAAAATCAACAACTAAAAACAAAATGGCAGTGATGTAGTACAGCTTACAATAGAGGGAGATTTTAATTACGTAGATTCATTTCCTGCATTCTGGTGTATTTGAGGAAGTTGTCAGACACCTATTTCTACTTGTACATAAATGTTTGAGTCAAAGGCTATTTAAGAGACAGATTCAACAGGTCTTCATTTAACTAGTCCAAAAATACAGCAGCCTGTTTTGAAATACACTGCTATGACTAAGATACTGAAATTAATGTCAATCACCAGCAATGACTAAAGATGCATTCTGATTGTAACAACATTCCTTGTCCAAGTGCCAACCAATGATGACACTCAACACAAACAAAATAAGTTAACCATGCCTTGATATCTTCAACATGATCTAGATAATTTTAAAACTGATGTCTCTCATGAAGTTTATATAACCGACTACACTCAAAGTAGATATTGATTTAAGTATACATTTTGGATTTTCAGTTTGAAAGTGTGCTGACCTTAAATAGGGCTCAATAAAAAAAAAATAAAATAAAATCACATTTTGTTGATAACTGCCCAACATTCTTCATTTCAGCAACAATAGTCTCTCCACTGTCCCTGCATATTGACCTGATTCACGCTCAGCATCAACTTCCTCAGATGAACAGGGATTAAGATTGTTTTTTCTCTGAAATAATTCCAGAAATTAGTGTGAAATAACTTCAATAAAAAAATAAAATAAAAATGTTTAGCATATTTTCATTAGTGGACCCTTAGTGAACCAATGGTCTTATCTGAATTTTAAAAATTAAAGTTGTCAGATGACAACTCAAGTACTGTTTACTGAAACATGTAAACTCCTAAATATCTGTATCATATTGTAGCTAATAAGCATACTAGCAGATCACTGGATGCATTTTACACAGTATAATTGGAAAGTAAAGATCATTTGTGTCTGTTGAATTTAAATATTTCAGCTTCTGATGGATCTGCTTATTCAGGTAATGACTAAACTAAATGTTCTGTGGTTTGACTGCACAAGAGACATAAGGCATGTGATTGGGTAAAGCCATAGGTGTGTGTGAATGATGGGATTTCCCCCTGGCCGAGTGGTGCTTGAGAGAAAAGTTAGAGCCACTTTACCGTGACCAAAAGTAGGCCGAACACTGTCCATGCAACATCTGGGTGCAAACACTGGAGGACCTAAATGTCCATCTGCTCTGCCCCTTAAGTGTTGCATCTCCAGTTCAGGCTGTTGTCCCAGATACTAATGCTCCACTTTGACAATCCTTGCATTACCAAAAGCCACACATGTTCTCAAATTTCCACAAAAAGGAGCCCAGTACTCTGTAGTTGGTCTAGTCCACTGATGCACCTCAACTGCTGTCGATTATTTCAGCAGATGACAGGACTCCAACTTGTACTGGAAGTGTGCAAAGGGGGAGAGGGAGGAGAAAGGAAAAAAATAAATTAAAAAAAAAAAAAATTGCCCGCATCTTCTGGAGTTAATGTAGTAAATCAGTCTGCTAAATGCACCAGTTTAAGATATAAAAACATGATCCTCAGCTGCCTGCTTTACTGAGACAGGTGTTGATGTAAACTGCAACCCCATGACAACTGCAGTGGGTCCCCCCCCCCCCCATTTCTCTTTAGCTTAGTTTGTCATTGAGGCCTTTCCCCTGGAATGCATTTGCTTTCCACATGGAATATGTTTTACTGTCAAGTATCAGTGACCATCACATACAACACATTTACTGAAATTGACATAAAATCTTTATTGACTAAGGCCAATGGGTCCCACAGACACATGTTCAAGACCAGTTGCATCTGAAAAGTCACGCCTTTGATCTGTACGGGAAGATTAAAGTAAATGTCAACTTACAAGATGTGCTTCAGATTTCACTGTTTTAAGTGGTGTGGGGACCTTACCCTTAATCTCATCTGGGTTTGGACACTGCCCACTACAGACTCCACCAAGTGGATTTTTTGCATCACAGATCACAACATCGCAGTGGACAAAGAGCTGCAAGAGCACAAAATTCAGTTTAATGAAATTCTTTTGTTGTGAAAATAAAAACTAATCTAAATTACCTGGCTGCTCATGTCATCTTGGCTTTCAGCAAACGCAAATGTCTGGACCTCAAAGCGCTTGAAGTGAGGAGGATACCGAACTCTGGCATTAGACCAGACTGGGTGGAAGACCACTTGATATGGGTCAACTGGGTTTGGACAGCTGGAAAATTTCAGTTTCAATCAGGTAATTTCAAGAGGAACATGCCCATTTGTTCATCTCAGCTGGAAAGTTACCCATTAATGATAAGATTCCATCTGGGTTGTGATGTCCTGTCCTCATCTTGTGTTGCCCAGCAGTTCTCCAGCTCCAGTGACACTTGAGGGTTTGTGGACCTCATAAGCTCCACCTCAAAGTAGAGTGGCTGCTGCAGATATTTTGCAAGGGGATAGTCCTCAGCCTGTGAGAACTTGCTGTAGGAGTCATCTGAGTGAAGGATTAGTGTCAAGGTTACTCCTGTCCCCTCACTCTCACACCCCTCCAATACCATTTCCAGTTAGTCTTACCTTGATCTCTGGACCAAGAATGGGTTAACATTTAATCCAGCATGACTGTACCCAAACAAACACTCACCCAAGGCAAGTCTCATCACAACTTGCAGTTGGCCAATTGAGTTTTCAGCATATGGTTCGCTTCTGCGAGGTCTGGTGTGGAAGCCTACAGCGTGACTCTTGTTAATGTCATAGAAGCAAAAAACTTTTAACCTTTAAAAAAGTAAAAATTAAAGTCATGAGTGTGCACCACATTTTACTTGCCTTTTGACAAATGTTAATGTTGCAGGCTACAACCCATTTACCTGCAGTTCCCCCAAATGAAACCTAAAGCTGTACAAATGGCAGTTCAGGATACCTACTCATATTCTGGTTCTTCTGTGTCAAACTTTATGTTGGGTCCATCTGGCAGTGAGATTTCATTTTCATACAGCATTGCATTGGGCAGAAACTTAAGGGGGAAAACAAAACCAGACTTAGGATGGTTGCAGCTAGCCCATGACCATCTGCATTACGACTACAGTCATTAGATCTACCTTCCTAGTAGTCCCACAGGAATTCACTGTGAAGACAAAGTAAGCAAAGTGCTCATTGCTGTAAGCAGGGCCACAGGTGGGGTCCTGGAGTCTGAGCTGACTTGGTTTCAGGAGGGGAACAGAGTCCAGTTTTATGGCCAGAGCAGTCATTGTTCCATTTGGGAAACACTCTGGAAGATGGACATTTCATGAATTTAAGCCACAGGGATAATATAAATTTAACAAATCCTAACCAACCAGTTAATTTTGCAGGAAAGCTGCAACTCAGAACAAAGTCTGTGATCTGTGCATTTGTTTCTGGACTAGTCAATGCCACATGGAGTTTGCTCCTGATGGAGGAGGATTCAATAGCCTGAGAGGGTAAAAGGACAGATGTCACAAGCAGCTCATTGATATTTCAAGAAAATATGCACAAAAATTGAGTCATACCTCAGCTGCAACATCAACTGCTGAAAACGGTACTACAAGACTGAAGTGCGTTCCATTTTCCATGTAGTTGTATTGTTGTGCTAAACTGGGGGTCATCAGTCGCTCTCCTATGGTGGTCTGAAAGTTGAAGCCTTGTGTTCCATGTGTCACAACAACATAGAAGTTGTGCTGATCGCAGCCACCAGAGATTGAGGGAGCAACTGGAGGTTGGAAGTGAACTTGTGCATGTTAATGAATATTCTAAGTGCCGCTATTAAATATATCCAAGCATACTGACCCAAGTCTTCCAGATTAGCTTCCACATAAGCTGTGTGAGAAAAGGGAACACGAGTACCCAACACAAGCAAGCCAAAGGTCATGTGAAGGGAGGAGACAACAGCGCCATGCTTTTGCTGTTTAATAATCCAAAGGAAAAGAAAATTAATCCTCACGTTAGAAGCAGGGTGGGGGTACATTTCAAATTGAAGTCTTACCATTTTAGAGACAGCAGGGTCTGTGAAGGGCACTTGAATAGTGAAGACCTTCATGCTACCATTAGGGGACATGTGTTCCTGGATGTTAATACCCCTCATACTGCAGTCACTTATGGACAAAACCTCAAAGGGGAAAGTGATGTTTACTAGAGCGACATCAGGGGCAAAATGTCCAAGCACCAGCTTAAACAGTTGCCCTGCAGGAACTGTATCTAGGAGGGGGAGAGAACACAATGAAGCCTGCAGGCAGTTTATCCAGAAAAGGCAAACTTACAATACTTACTGTCAACAAGTTGAACTGGTTGACGAATGAGATTTGTTGTAATGCGGAACAGGACTTTGTATCTTGTGAGCTCAGAGGTTGCATCTTCCGTCCAAAGGAGCTCAAGCATTGGTTCAACCACATAACTGGTGTAATATTGGTTGGCCTGAACATGACTCTGCAAGAGGGGGAAGAAAACCCATCAAGACATGCATCAATATTTGTGTGGAAACCCACTTAAATTGTTGCCAAGATGTTAAAATGGCAAATATATCACTGCAGGGGTAAATGAGTCTATCACATTGTACAGCTGCAGACACTTCTAGTCACCTTGAAGTATCCACCAGCTGCTCCAAGAGGAATCTGAGTGATGATGTAGTGCTCATTGAGGGATACAGAGCACCGATGGGCCTGCATCTCTGCAGCGTCGAGCTTTTGACCGTTGATTCCAAAGTTAACTTCTAACAGATTAAAATGCTGGGAGGAAATCATTGGCTCCATCTGCCGGGGCAGGTACCAGGTGATCATGTTTGTGGTGACAAATACACTACCTGTGCACAAAAATGCAGTGTAAAGTTAGTTCAATGTCATTGCTAGAGAGAGTTGCAGCTTTATTTACAAAAAAATTATTATATTATATATAAATAAAATCTTGACGGCAAAACCAAGGCCCTGCCAGGTACAAATTTGGACTGCCCACTTTCCATTATGGTAATGCAGGCTTGTGTAAAAGTGTCTAGCAGGGTAATAAACCACTGCGTGCAAGTAAAGTCTACATTTGACACACCTCCAACTCAATGAGCTACATATTCTAGTTTCTTACCCTCCTGCATTGGGCATGCAGCTGCTGCATCAATTTGAGTAGCCAGCCATCTCTTTTCAAAGATTGTGGAAGTCTTGAACACCCTCATAGAAACCCCAGCTACCTGCAAGAGGGAATGTTAAACATTTCTGAAAACGCAGTAACCATAATTGCTCACAAATTGCCTTTAAGCACCCAGACTCAAGTTTCAAACTACACTTCCAGATCATTAGCTGCAATATAGCTAACGGCGCTTTTAAGCTGTTGATCACACCTAGAGCATAGGATTTATAACAAAACAACATCTCACTCACACTGTGGATGTACGTTTCTGGAGCCGTCATTGGACTTCTTAGAAGCAGCCTTGTTGGAGTATTCCCAATCCCATATCCACTTCTCTGAGCATCAGCCACACTCATAACCTTCTCCCCCTCAGGTGTGAAGAACACAACTGTTGTTATTCTGAAGCCTGCATCTATTGGGACGTTCTGCAAGAGACATTTAAGTGTCACTATACATCTAAAAGCAATGACACCAGAGTATTTTCAAATTTCACTGTCATGTTAACCTCTGCACTTCGTCGAGAATTAACAGGTTTTGAGCCAGTCTGTTGGATGGGATGCTCTGGCAGAACATAGTCATCAGGAGCTGCCCTTTTCACAGACACCTAGGAAGGAGACCCCACCATTAGTTACAGTTCATTCTCTACAAATCCAGAGACATCAGGTACAGCTTTGACACTTCAAGGATGTAGACTCATACACAACACTTGCCTCCATGTAGTTGTTGGTGCAAATAATTTCCCTAGAGGCCCAAGTAGAGTAGTGGCAGGTTTCAACCACCTGATACAGTTCCTCTTCAGGCAGTTTTCCATACAGCCGAAGATGCAGCGCAGTTGTGAACATTTTATCATCCTGCAATCATAAGCCATCTTAAAGCATTCATACCATCAAAATGTACATTTGGTACCGCACTAAAGTGCATCCAGGCCATTACCACATTTTGTGCAAAACTGTTTTGAAGGGAGGCATAAATAACAGCATTCCCACGATGGTCACTCTCTATGCTGAAGCCACACTGAGCTGCTAAGTGTGGTGTCAAAATAATGGCAGTATTATCTGAAAGGGAGGTGCGGGAAATAACAGGTTAGAAACTCAGAGGGGGAAAGGTAAATAAAATAAAGCAAATCCTTTACTTACTAACAACAGCAGCAACTTCCAAATAATTTCCTCCAAGAGGACCAACATCCACACGCATGATATTTCCCAGACATTTTGAGCTAATACCTGTAACATTTAGATGAGTGTTAGAAACAACACAGCCAGGTAGTCACATTAGGGTACTTAGAACACTTAAAGTAGCCAAACTCCTCACTTAAAGAGGACTTCTTTTGAGCATCTATATTTGTTATCGCTATCAAGATGAAAAACCACCTGAAAGAGAGAAATATCAAAATGAAATCAGCAGAGCAACAACCAATGAGAAACAAAGTCAGGAAAGAGGCTTAAAACCCATCACTCGCCCTGCTCCAAGTAAGTAACCCATGGCACAATAGGCAGTAGACTAACAACCTCAGATCCCTGGTTCTTGCAGGTCCTTATAAATGGAGGTCTGCCCTCTGGCTGCAAAGAGAGAGAGCCTGCTCAACAAATACAACCACACACAAGTGAATTCAATTATGAGTTGATGAGGATAACGTCTGAAAGACCTGATCTGACGCAGCATTCAGTGCCAAATTGTAAATCTGAAATTTCCAGTCTGTGCCAAAAAAAAAATCCCTCCTTCCTTCATCTTGATTCTTTTTTCTAGTTTTGGTACATGTGATGCAAGTGAAAGAGGCGAGGAAGAGACACTGAGAGGGAACACGAAGGAACAGATGTTTATCAAATTACCAAACTTTTTGCGTTCAGAAGTCACAAGGTACACTGAATGCAACAAAAAGACTGAACAATCTGAAACTCAAATCTTGGGGAAACATATAATCCATAAAATAGTAATATAAATACAATTAAATGTGGTTTAAAATAATGCTGAAATGTTTTCATCTTATTTTTACAAAGCTTGTCGTAAACTATAAATTAAATTACTTTATATCAATTTAATCTTTGCATTCAAATCTGAATTGCTTGCAACAAATTTATTTCTAACTTGTAGTTTTTGGGATCTGAGGAATGTGTATATGAATGTGAATATATAGCTACTTTCAGGCTCTGTAGATTCAGACTAAGGGAAATAAAAAAAACATCTAAATTAATGGCTGTGGTCACAAAATTAAAATCTGAAATCAAAATATGTGGTTAGAATTTGTTTTGTGCACCTAAGAAATGCTGTTTGTCTTCTCACACAATGAAGATTTGAACAAACACTTTGAACACAATTTCAACAACGATAACAGCAAAAAGAACATGTTAATAATTAAGCTTCAAGATTTTGATGAATGATCTCTCCCAAACTTACTCCACACAAAACTGCTATGGAAATTTAATCTATTGATCTGTGTCCTCATTCAGGGTTTTTATTTGTTTGTTTGTTTGTCATTTTCATTTCATTAATGAGTACTGCAAGAATACAGTAAATCAGCAACAACACACTTCTGAATATGAAGAGGGTCCGATATGAGGCAGCAGATCTATGCTGGTGAAGGTAAGTAATTAGGTAAAAAGATGCATAAATAATCTGGGTAGTTTTGTTTCAATTTCTCTCTCTCTCTCTGTGTTTGGTGTTTAAAAGAAAAAAAGGCAACTGGTTGTATTTGGACTCAACTTTGTAAACCTTTTTTTTTTGTTGTTGTTGTCCTAAATGTATGCTGTGTTTCTCCTTTGCTGCCAAAACAGTGTTAAAAGCTGCTTTGGCAGTTACCCTTCCAGCAATGCTGCCCCAGTGAGGATTAAAATGTCAGGGTCTGATCTTGCTGCTTTACTTTCTCCAGCGTGTTGACAACCAGAGTTCAGCTGCCTTTAACTGCAGTAATTTCACTCTCTGCCTGAACAATTTTCTTTGACTTTGCACTTCAAGTGGTTGCAGGTGCAGCCTTTACAGAGGGAGTTATGTGTCACTGGAAATGAAGAAGCGGGTATGTTTTCCAGAGGTCCACGGTATATTTGGAGACATTGGAGGCATAATTATGCCTGTTTCTTGCTATATGTGGATTAAACAGGGAACCAGCAGCCAGTTTGGGGAACAAATAAAGGGACCTGTCTGTATTTGCAGCAAACTCAGGCCCCTCATGTGTTGAAATTGGAAGGCAGTAAACTTGCAAGAATACAATTCTGGTGTTTTAAGGTACAAGGTCTTCACAGGTACAAAAAGATGAAGAGCTAAAACAGTACAAAACACTGCTGCATCATTCACAGCTTTGTCTTCATACAATGTTGTGATTTTGGGCTAAAAACCAAAAGTGTTTCCTCGTTTCTGAGCATTTGTCACACAAATTTGTGAAGTCAGAAACCTTCCACTGTGTTTTTTTCCCCCTTATTCCTCATTCTTTCTGCTTTCTGTTTATTTTGCCTCAACATCAATTTGAACTTCAGATTATACAACTAAACTAAACTGTTTTCCTGAAGAAATGTAAGAGAATAATGCACTGCTACAAATAGATGGCTAATGGAACATAAAGTATTTAAAAATTTCTAGTCTTGTAAATGACTAGAGCAGCTGTAGAAATAGAAATTATTCTTGTAAAGATTTGTCCGTATTAACTGAAATAGAGTCACTTCCCAATTTTGTTTTATCAACATTTAAAAATATATTTTTAGGCACCTAAACTATAATGTGCAACACACCTGTTGACAAACACTAACACACTATGACACAAACACAACAGAGTTGTTTCAATGTTAGACAACAACACACTCATAAATAGATCAATAAAATTAATTATTCTACTGTTGTTGTTTTTTTTGTGTGGTCATACACAAATAAAGATGGACGAACTATTTGAACATGTAGATTTGTACAGAGAGACTTTGAAGCGCAGTTTTCCTCAAACTGCACCATGTTGTAAAGAGGTGGGACACAGCTGGGACAGCCAATGGCTAGCTCTCTTTCAAGCACTTAAAATGAATCCACGCATCTGATTGGTCAGCTTTATTGCTTAATATAAATTTGCCTGATGTGGTACAAAAAATTTCACGCCCTGTATAGTTGTCAAGGACCTACAATCTAACTATAGAGAGCAAAACCGAATTTTGTAACAGGCTGTAAATACTTTTAATTCTGTTGCATATTTGGACCTTCTTAACATGGGGGTCAATGGGGATTTGCTCTGTTTTGGAGCAACGTTGTGGTCAGTCGAGAAACTGCAATGATAAGTACGTCCTGTTTCAGTCTGGAGGTGGGATGCTTTCCGCTTGTTTGTGGCTTGTTTATTTTGACAACAGTTTATGACACAATAAATCTTGATCACTGATATATAAATCTTGATCAGCAACTGACCCACTCTTCATAACCGCCTGGAGTATTTAGCTGAGATAATCGGGGCCTTTCATTTATGTTTAGGTCTCCATCACACTTTTGTTTAAAACAAAAAAACAAAAAACACAATCCTGCTCAGGGCCCCCAGAAGGCTTGGAACGTCCCTGTAAATAATACATATTGCTTTAGTTTGAGAAACGTAGGGTATTGCAGGGAGTCTGCAGCCTCTCCTCTCCTCTCCTCTCCTCCCACCCTGGTCTCAAGCTCTTTGAGACACTCTCCTCTGACAGGAG
>JBAMYA010044537.1:0-12401 GCA_037176975.1 Arrhamphus sclerolepis
GTTTTTAATCTCTCTTAAATGTAGGTTCGCAGAAAAAATGGGAAGTTTTTAGTCATGAGAGGAAGTAAATCATACTTTAACCATTTTTTTCAGCAGTAAGTACCTCTGAGTATTATAGAGGAAAGGAGAAATAATTTATTCTGTGTAAATTTCAAGCACTGAGGATCGACAGGGTGCTTTATTTTAAATGGAAGTAAACTATACTTTAATATAGTCCTGGTAAAGATGTAAAAGTATTCAGATTTTATCCATAAATGTTACCCATAAACAATATTTCATCCCTTTCTTACATGTGATGACACATTTTACAGGTGCGTATACGTGTTCTACTTAGTTGTATGATTTGGAAGAACATTTTTTTTCATCTTTTCTCAATATTTATGAACATTAGCAATTCAGCTAGAATAAGCTGATAAGGAGCAGACTTGTATAGAAAATAAACCTGCCTTCCTCAAGAGCACAGCTATGAAAGTCTTGTTTTGTCTTGTGAAATTGAAAAAGTGCACTATACTGTAATATATTCATGCTGAGGATACTTTATACTCGAAGGTTGGTCAAACATGGCTACTCTTGAATTCTGAATGAAGTTCTGAGAAACCTGGTAGTCATATTTATTCTTATATGAATATTATATGCGCTGTTCTCCTGTTGTTACCTTGATACGACACTGTATTTTCAGGGATGTAGAGTAGTATAGTAAAGGTGTGCTTTATTTACCGTATACTAGCTGCTGTTACACGGTAATATGTAATGTGCTGTTGCTCAGTTGACGTTTATGTTGCAAATTTGTTGACCAGATAAGGAGCAGATCGTTTTTCCTGCTGTATGTATATGTAAAGGGTTTCATTTCTTTTTCAGGTGACTATAATCTGTAGTGAGGAGGAAAAATATAATTTAAATTCTATCTGTTCTCCTTAGTAAACTTTCCCCAAGTTTTTAAAGTACACTCACGAACTGTCCTGCATTTCTTAGTGTTTTCTGTCTTTTAATGTTGACAGTTGAAGTCTGGGGTCTACGGGGGCATCGCGTTTGTTTCAGGACTGCTTGTTCTTCTCTTTGCGGCTGAAAGAAGTTCTTCTCAACTGTATATTTGAGCTCATTATTGCAGAGGTGTGCAGTCGAGCTGTGTAACTTGGACTTGAGTCTTTAATTTGATGACTTTAGACTTGATGAGACAAAATATATAAAGACTTTCAACTTGACTTGGACTTGAGCTTGTTGACTTAAAAAAACACTTATTTTACCCAAAAATGAAAACATGTTATTCAAAAACTGTACGAATCAGTTCAATTCACTCATCAGGATTTAACAAACAGACTGTCTCACCGCAGCCAAACACATTACCAGAATGAGAGTTCGTCCTTTCAGACAAAAAAAGTACTTTGTACTTGTACTATGTTCCCAAGATTCATTTCATTTTGGTTGGAAAACTATGAAGTAGTTAAAAACATGAGTCGAAGATCACAGACAGAAGGAAGATCCATGCACCACTCGTTCTATTTACAATTGACTAAATGAATAAATAAATAAGTGACTAGTTAATCGGTTACGACTTTAGGCTGAGATCAAAAATATGAAATGGAAGCACGGACCACAAGACCGAATTTGATTTTAATATTTAATTGGTGGGGTTTACATGATGCTGAAACTGTTGTGCTTGTGAGAGCAGGAGAAGCTGGCACCGGACTCATCAAGGACTTGTTCAGTGGCGTCTGACATGCAGAAATGCAGGAGATGGATGTCCTCAGTGATCACAAGTGAGTTCAGTCTGTGTTCAGTACGATCTATCGTGTCTTTACCTCACATGTTGATCAAACCAAAACCCTCTCTAGCTCTGCATCTAACACACTAGGTTTCACATCAAAAAGTGGAATTACTGGTCAAGAGTGCAGCTGGTTTATATTATTAAAAAAATCATGATTTAACAAATTTTTGCAAAAGATTTTTCAACAAAACATGATTTTACAAAAGGTTTTTTTCCTTGCATGCTCTTGCAGGCTAGGTAACATGAGGTGGAGGGTCTCGGGTTTGACGAGTGTTTTAGGAGATCAGCTCTGTGGTCACAAACCACAACGCGTACTGGCACAGTTACTCTGTTCTGAAGCAGCCTAACCTTTCCATGCCACATCTCCTTCAGGTGTTTGGCAGTACATCCAGCGCTTGCGAGACTCTGTGTGTGATTTGGAAAGCCGACTCCAGAACACCAAGGACAATGTGGAGGAGATCCAGAGTTAAAGTCTTGGACCGTCCACATGTTTGACAGGAAAGAGGGCAAAAAGATGCACTGCTCAGCCTGGAGGACAGAACTGAGAGGGTTGATACGGTTCTCCGGAGAAAAGGTCCATTTCCTGCTACAGGTAGCTTCTTCTGTTGACATTATGTTTCCTGCTTCTTCATCTAAAAGGTTGTAATGATGTCAGGATTGAGATTTGCCTTTCAGTGAATTGTCTTCTGTAAATTTCAAATGAGAAAGAGAAGATTGTAGCAAGTACCAGCTACCAGGGTTCTGGTCAGCATGGAAATAACTCACATCAGTGCACATCAGGGTTAGTATACTTTGGTTTAGTCCTAAACACACACACACACACACACACACACACAACAAACAGCCATAGCTGATCAGAGTGCTGCTGCTCTAATGGAGGGACCTTTATTTGGCATGTGCAGAGCAGTGTGCCAGTCAGTCCCTCCCAGTCACCTTCCCATTACAGCTGAGCAGAACCACACCCCACCACCACAAGGATTCTGTGTGATCTTAATTTTCAGAGCTGAGTCGTCCTCTGAGGAGTGAAGGCCTATGTGGAGTAATAGATGACATGGTGGTCGATGGCTTTTTCAACAGTGTTCAGGGCTCTCTCAAATTCTTCTTGGACAACGCTGGTAAGATGAGGAAAAATTAATTAACGCAGCAAAGTTAAACTCACACATACAGTTAGATACACAGTGAAAACAAACACTTGTATTCGCTATTCTGATAATTGTCTCACATTCAGATTGTTCCTGCCAACCCTGAAATGAATAAAATAAGACAGAGAACCGCTCATTTCTCTGATTCTGCAGCCTCGCTCTGCCAGCACTAACTTGGACAGATTCATTATCGCCATGTCCTCTGAGTTTTGGATGTCAATTGGGTGCCCGCCTTTATTGGCTGTAGGGTGGACTTGGAAAACTTGTGGACTTGCTTGTTGGCATCAGTTTCATCAGCCAGTTCAGATGGACTGGGATGTGATTCAAGATGAGATGGAGTGTTTCCAGACTGCGACTGTGTCCAGTCCTTCCTCCCTCGTTCGGTCACTTCTACCTCGTCATCTTCTCTTTTTTTCTCTTTGTGAGGGCTCATAGTAAGCTGCTAGAGATATGTACACTAAATTTCTAAAAACGAGTGCATACATAAATATATACATATACGTGTGTGTGTATATATATGTATATATGTGTGTATATATATGTATATATGTATGTATATATATTTATATATGTGTGTATATGTATATACATATATGTATATATATATATATGTGTGTGTATATGTATATATGTATGTATATATATGTGTATATGTATATACATATATGTATATATATATATATATATGTGTGTGTGTATATGTATATATGTATGTGTATATATATGTGTGTGTGTGTGTGTGTATATGTATATATGTATGTATATGTGTGTATAGCCTTACTCTTCATGAAGTTGCAGTTTTGTTGTTCGCTGTATTGAATGTGATCAGGAACCTTTAGATGGTGTGCACGTGACATCACAGCAGCGGACGTCCCTGCAGTTTACGCCCACTGAGGGGCAGAAAGACGGAGCTGAGCATCAGCGTTGGTTTAAATACCGTCTAAACTTAAAAACAATATAAAAACAATAAACAATAAAAAATATATAAAAATTGGGGAAGAGCTCTCTGGTAGCACTTACCTGGTACCTCGTATGTTTGTCTCATTCAAATGAGCCGCTTGACACATTTTACAGATGTTAATTATGTTTTACACTGTTGTTGTAAACCGATGCTTACGGTGCTTTTTGGCATTATCTTGGCTATTTCTCCACTGTTTCATGTTTAAGGTTGGAAAGTGAGACATAAGCACATTTAGACTGACTTTACAGTTATGTTAAAACTATTTAAATCCTTTTCAATAAAGAGTTTGCAGAATATCACGTTTATTTGTCAGTCTTGCTTTACACAGTGTTCATCCAAGCATTACAGGATCGTGTGCACAGCTTTTTTCCTTTTGAAGAAGGTCAGACTTATCTGCTTCTCCTTTCTTTAGCTTTCAGTAGCCTGTAAAAAGATAGCTCCCACTGCCTCTCAGACCTGTTTGTACAATCAATCACACACCAATTCTTCCCCAATTTTTGATATTGCCCCTAAGTTTAGACGGTATTTAACCTAATGCCAGTGCTCAGCTCCGTCTTTCTGCTGCTCAGTGGAGCGTAGCCACAGTGACTTCTGCTGCTGTGACGTCATAGTGCAAATTTCCAATGTCTCAGTGTTTCGCCATCATTGCAGAGTTGGAACGTCATCAGCTATGAACCAAAGTTAATATGCTTGACTGTGTACAGTTTCTGAAAATAATATAATTATTTAAGATTACGTGGTAACTGGAATACCACTGCTGTATTGCCAGAAGTTGATGTGCTAATTCAGAGTATTGAATGATTTTTTTTCTTTCTGATTGATATGAGCAAAAACTATACATCTGCTGAGGTCAATCAGAAACCCTATCAATATACTTGTTGACCATGTATACAATTTTATGAGCAGCATAAATAGAAATATTGTGTTGTTCTGTTAAAAATACATCAACTTTGGCAGCAATCATAGATGTTAAGAACAAGACTATGCATCTTCACACAGTAAGAAAAGTCAATACCCAGAAGACAAGTCTCCAAGTTTGAACACGTCTGATATCTCCCATCTTTCCTTTCACCGCAGACCAGGGAGCTGTGGTGGCCCTTTGAGGTTCGTCTGGAACTTAAGATTCCTGACATGGTGTTCACTCCCTCCACGTACTCTGGAGCTGCAGATAGTTCTTTTGAGATGGTTGAGAGCCTCATCAGCGATGTGTTCAGGATGTCCTCACAGGTGAACCTCCTTCCCCGACTACCAGTTCCGGCTGGTTTGGTACAGGCCTAACACCAACATACAGGTCGCTGTTATTCAACCAACACCAGGGTCTGTGACCTTTTCTGTTCAGGCGACATGGAGGACATGGCTGACCTGGAAGATATGCGTCAGTTGCTCATGGAGCGTGTACAGAGCGCCATGGCGACGTGCTGTGAGTTCTGTAATTCTCTGGAGCATTACAGCTACCAGTATGTGGAAAACAGGAAGCATCACTTTCTTAAGTATGGCCACATTCTCACAAACCTTGACATGGAGGCTGAAACTGAGGTCCCAGAGAGTCCACTAAATCTGGACAACTTTAAAGAGCAGATGGACAAGTAGCTATTCAGTTCTAGTTGAATGCATGCAGATGCAGTGTCATTGTGTTGTTTTTATGTTATTTTTTGTTGCAGTAATGTTATCACGGTATGGACCGGTTTTATTTGTTATCAGACTGAAACTACATGTCTTTTTGCTGAACGACAGTCTGTTTGTCCTGATGCTGCAGATATGAGGAGCTCTATGGACACATTCAAGGTCTGGAGGCGGTGCCAGTGTTTGGGTGGATGAGGGTGGATGGAACTCTTTGCTCCGTGTCGTCAAAAGGTGGAGCTTCATGTTCAAACGGCACCTCTCTGATCTGGTAACCAACAGGTATGACATGCACCCTCAGACACATGAGCCATTTTCATGAAAGGTCTTACAAAGGAATGAAGCTAATAGAAGACTGATGGTCTACCTTTTAGAAGAAAAAAAAAGTCTTTCTTTAGAGTTTCATTTTCAGTACATCTTCATCATTCATGCCAATAAGCCTCCCTTGTTTTTCATGACCACTAGCTCATGCTGGCTAATTCTCAGATAAACATTACTGCCTACTTGACATCATCAATCAATTTTTTTGGTGTTATTGTCCAATTGGCTTCTGAGCAAGTTAACTCTGTGAGTCAGTGTTTTTTTTGTTTTTTTTTTAAAGATTTTTTTGTGGCTGTTGTGGCCTTTTATATACAGTTTAGAGAGACAGAAAAGGTAGGCAGAGGGAGGATGGAAGGTTGAGTTGAACCGACAACCGCTGCAGGAGGAAAGTAGCCTGGGTACACGAGCCGCCTGCTCAAACCACTGATCCTCCCAGCAAGTGGCATAGAAACACCAGCAGTGTTAATGTGGAACCTCAGAAGAATGTCACTACATCAGGTGTTAACAGTTGTTAAAAAGTGTATTTGTTTTGGTGCATTACTTTTATCTGCTGGATGCAGTAATACATGATGATGAAATATTTAATACTGAACGGAAATATTTAATGTGCAGTAAAATATCTTTATGACTTAACTCCAGGTGGCTAAATCTTCAGATTTTTGTTCCTAATATGAATGGTGATAAAATGAAAGCAAAAAGGGTCATTATACAATTTCCACAGGCTGAGTTACACATCATTGATTTAAATGTGTTTAATAGGTGTCAGGTCCTCTAATTAAAGCTTTATGTCTATCCCCAGTCTTTCAGATCTCGAGAATTTTATTAACGTGACTGAGGTTGGCCTGGACCAGCAGGTGGAGGTGGAGGATGGCGACTACGGTGGCCTGGATGAGGTTATGGGTCACTTGCTTGCTGTTAAAGAAAAGCAAAACACTTCAGATACCATGTTTGAGCCTCTACAGCAAACCATTGCTCTGATAAAAGAGTATGAAGAGGAACTTCCTGACGCACGGTTGGCTGTAAACACAGAAGCTCTCTTGGTTAGATTTTTTCAATCTTTCAGCTAATTCTGTTATTTCTCTTATTTTATTTTTTTTGCCTTCCAGTGACTAATCTCTCCTGCTTTCAACCCCATTTTCAAAAGAAAAAAGTTTAATCAATGTGTAAAACATTGAAGAAAACACAATGCAATGATTTACAAATGTCATAAACCCGTTTTGTGTTCCCAATCGAACATTTCAAATGTTGAATCTGAGACATTTTACCATTTCATGAAATGGGTGAACAACCAATAGGAACGCATGATTTAGTAACATAAACGTCAGCATGTCTAAACTGCTCAATGGTTTACTGAAAACAACGCACAATACAACCTGGAAATTAGAAGAAATGTGTGCAAATCAAATAAAGATGAAAGACCTTTCTTTTTTGATTTTATTTCTTTCCTTCTCAAAGCTCATGAACACCAGCAAAGCAAGCGCCAACTTTTGAGTCATCAGTGCATTTGCAGCAACCTGAGGTGGTCTCGTGCCAACACCATGATGACTGAAAGAAACTCCATTCAGCTTATGTTCAGTCACACAGTGGGATATGCATTAATTATCTACTCATTTCATGTTGTGTAACATCACTTGAATTAATCTTAATAAGATGGCAAAAAGTCTGCATGGTGAGTCTTTCAGAGAGCAGAGCTTTGCTAATTTTAGACAAAATGCATCTTTTCCAACTTAAAATTGCAAAATGTAAAATGCAAAGACTTTGAAGATCCTACCATCTGCAGTTAATAATATCAAACAATTCAGAGAATTTCTGTATGCACAAGGGACAAGGCCAAAGGTCAAAATTGGATGCATGATATTCCAGAAATCACCATCTGTGAACACAGTTCCTAACCCTAACCTTACCAAGCAAAGAGGCCAAATGTGAAAACCATCCAGAAACCAAAGCTCATTTAAAATGGCCTGAGGCAAAATGAAAAAAGAAAATTGAAATCTGTGGAGGCTGTCCTGCAGACCAAAGAGGGGAGAGACCATCCAGCTTGATAACAGTTCAAAAGCTTGCATCTGGAAAGACTGTCAATGCTGAAGAGCGTGTAGAGGTTTTAGAGCAACAGCTGCTTCCTTGCTTATTTAGACAATGCTAAGCTACGTACTGCATCCACCACAACAACATGGCTTCACAATTGAAACCATTTAATGCATCATAAAACAAAATAATCCAGCGATGAAGACCCGGGACTGTGGAGCAGCTGGAATCCTGCATCAGGCAAGAATGGACAACGTAAAACTCCATCAGCTGTTCTTCTCACTTCACCTCTCAGATGTTTACAGGAAGTCGTTAAAAGTAAAGTCACCCTGTTCCACCTTTTTTGAGACGTGTTGCTTCCAAGTCAAAATGATAAATATTTTCCATGAAATGATAAAATGTCTCAGTTTCAACATCTGATATGTTCTTTATCTTCCATTGGGAATAAAATAAGGGTTTATGAGATTTGAAAAGCATTGCGTTCCGTTTTTATTTACATTTTCCACAGCAACCCAACTTTTTTGGAGCTGGCTTGTGCCTCCTCAATACTGTGTCGATCTGATTCGCTGTCTCTCCAAAGGAGTTGCCAGAAAAGTGGAAGAATGCAAAGAAGCACGCTGTACTGGTCAAACAGCGCGTGACTCCGCTGCAGGCAACAGAAGCTGCCAACCTTCATCGAAAGTGGGCTTCGTTTGATGTTAAGCAACACAATTTTAGGGAGCACTTCCTCAAACACGGACCTCTCAGGTAGGAGACCTAGATGATCAGAACTGGACTGTAAATTCTTCATATCAGCTTGATGAAATGTCAGTCAATGAACGTTTTTTCAGGTAGCTGTGAAACATAATGGAGACAGGCAGGACCTAATGTTTGGATTAAAAAATACATTTATCTTTGTCTTTCCAAGTGTAATGCAATGTTTTATTTCACTGTATGCAAATATTAGCATTCCCTCTTTTAATCCTTTGTTGTCGTTTTTATTTAACATAATAAAAAGAAAAATCTCCTGATCATAGTGGATATTAACATTAGGCAAATGCATCCTTACACTAACATATAACTTTTTGTCCTCCATACTTTTATTTTATTTATTTTTCTTCATAAAAGTGAATTTTTGTCATAAATCTTAAATTTGACAAAAACATGACATTAATCATAAAATTGATAAAATCACATCACATCTTTTGTTAAGAAAAAGACTTATAGACTTCATCATACCATCACAAATGTCCCAAAATTGTGATATCAATGGAAAATGACAAAGTTTTTGGGGAAAACTATTTTGACATAAAATTACAACAGTCGTAAAACTGCAAATTCTGTTTAAGTTTTTTCTTCTAAAATCATAATTTTTTTTTAAAGTTAATTTTAAGAAAATCCCAAGTTTTGAAAAAGATTGGCAACATTTTGTTGTAAAATCTTTGCAAACGTTTGTGGAGTCGCTGGTTTATGTTGAACAGTCATGCTATAGCATTCTCCTGGCCTCAGTTAGTCCTGTTTTTGATGTCAGTAACGAATCAAAAGGGCACTCGCATTTAAATCTTATCTTTGCACACTCTCACAGGCCAGATAAAATGAAACAGCGAGCTGGATTTGACCCGTAGGCCTTCAGTTTGACACCTGTGATCTCACCATTATATTTGTTTCTCTATGATGAGCTCTATGTGGAACCAGCTTGTGAGGTCAACACATTTCCTGTTTATTGTTCCCGTGGTGGTTGAGTGAGTGTCTTTGATGATAACAATGTCACCTTGCCGCTCCTGTTCACATGATAATAGACAAGTGTTATCTTGAGGCTCTCGTATCCAACAAGGCTAATTGAATCTTAACATAATTATAATTAATTCATAAGAAAAGATCATTTGCTATAAAGTGTAATTGTTAGATTAGTTATGTGTCTAATTGGTCTCTTAATAACCTGGTGATTATTTTCCCATTAATGTCATGGAAGCCATTGTTAATTGTCACAGTATGGAATTAGCACTGCAGACTCTGGGCTGGTTCTGCAGCAGCCAACTCAGGTTTGGCAAAACAGCAGCCTCTCATTACCCAAACGCAGTCTAATTCATAATGAGCCCGGGCATGTGTGTGTTTGCTCTGATGGGTGCCTTTGTGTGCTCATGCATTTGTCCAGATTTGACAGCAAGGACCCCGACCAGCCGTTGGATGTGTTCCACCGGCAGGTCCAGGAACAGGAGGCAGTCATGGCGTCCCTGGTGGAGTCTGCAAGCCTGTTCGAGGTCACCATCTCAGATTACAAACAACTCTGACAATGCAGGTACAGAGTAAACCTGGAGTGAAGAAAACGCCTGCACCCTGTGCCAGATCTGAGCCTAATGAGCTGTCATGACAGATTTTACATTCACAGTCAGTGTCGCCATTTTCACACCAGATTAATTTGCTTTCTTCACTTTTCCATCTTCCCCCAGGCATGAAGTAGTCCTTTTGAGAGGGTTGTTGCTGTAGTGGAGTCTAGCATAGCAGCATGGAGAACTACTCCCTGGAGAGAGATCCAAGTGGAGGACATGGAGATAGAGTGCAAACGATTTGCTAAAGACATTCGGGCGCTGGACAAAGAGGTGAAGGACATATCCTAAAACACCTGGTGACAACCGCTCATGTGGCTGGGCCACATTTCAAGTTCTGTTTTGTCAAAGTGTGATTACTTTCTTTCTTGAGAAATCAATGACTATAGTGTGAAATCTTAAAGGTACTACTGTTCTACCAGAACTGAATTAACTTCACATACTGTCTGTATACAGTGGTTCATACTATTTAGAAAAGGCTCAATTTTTATTTTTATTTTTTGGATACTTGGCCACTAACATGCATAACATATCTGAAACAATGAAAGATAATTATAGTATTTCTCCAGCTGTATGTGAAGAGATCCACAGTTAGTCTGCTAAATGATCAGAGTTTCAGTCCTCCATTAAAACTAGTTTGTCATTACAGTTGATGATTTTGTGATAAAATCCGAAGACTAATTTCTGAGTCTAAATGCACAAGTTGTACATGAGTCCAAGTCCAGGGCTGAGCCAACACAAGCTACAAGCCAAAAAGCATTAAACATATGTTAAAGCATGACTGTCCTCGTAGTCAGTCTTCTCAAACAGATCCAGCTCAAATTAGAGCTTTAAGTTTTCTTGTCTCCGTCAAAAGCTGATTCTTGGCTTCATGTCTGGAAGGTGAGGTGGTGGGATTCCTTCACATGTCTGGACAACCTCATCAGGTTTGTGGCTCCTTCACAGAAATCACCACTAAAACTAGTAGCAGCATAATATTTAGCAATATTCCAAGAAATAAGATTAATGGACATTTTTAAAAAAGAGAATTGGTTATTGTTCAGATGTCTTTTCTATTCTGTTACATGTAAAAAAACATTAACAGAAGCAGAATTGTCATCTATGAGCAACAACGGCTTACACTCAATTATTTCATCACAGACCTTCACTTGAAACTCTTTGAAGGATCATTAAAGTATTATACCACCTTAGAGATAGAGATGCAGAATATTTTTAGGGTTTCACATTAATCTGTGCACACCTGGATTAGTTTTATGACAGCTATAAATGGAAACGAACCAAATGATTGAAACACTAAGAGCTTAATTTATTGATGCGTTCAGCATACTGTATGGATGAAATGTAACAGATTTTTTTCATTCCACCAACGAGTTCTTAACAGTTAATATTTTATATGTTAAATCGCAAATAGAAAAATGAAAGCTTCCTTTTGCAATGACAGTTATTCTAATTATAACTTTGGTAATGCTTTCTTGAGAAGTTGTTAGTGATAAAGGTTTAATTTTAGTATTTTTATTGTTCTAAGAAAGTGTTTTTATGTGGAGGATTTGCAGAAACATCTGGGAGGAAAATGTATGCTGATGTCCTGGTAACAGGCGTTCTGCATCTTTTTACATTTACACTAAAAACATATTTTGTCAGAGAATAACTCACTAAATGAGAATGAAAAACAACACTATACAAATGTGTTTTAATATAGTCTGGACTAAATGTTGCATCCAATAATCAATCAAGATGGAAAATGCAAAAAGAAAAAAACAAAAAGCTTTGACTTACATTTTTTTGGAGGTAGTATGAACTCAAGATATTTGCTGCATGAAATAGACACCCCACAATGCTTTTTTGCTCTTTTAATACTTTTGTTTGTGTGTTCTTAAAGGGCAACTTGCAGGTTGGACACCACTATACAGCATAGTGTACATTAATGATAGAACAATTAGGTTTTCAGAACCAGAGAAATATATAACTATACGATAAACGATATTTTGAGATAAAATTGTTATAAATAACTTCTGCATCTATGAAGCACCGACCAGAAGTGACGACATGCGAGGGAGTGGCGCCTCAGTCAGCATCAGTGACTGTATATAATAACGGTCTGCTACTGTCCCGTCCTGTGTGCAGAGACACTTCTTTCCCTCTCGTCTTCCACCAAAAAAATTGAGGAGAGAGAAGATGAAGTGTATGATCCAAAACCTGGACCATCCACTTCATAATCAAAGTCCTCGTTCTCTGGATCAGACTCTGGCTCCACCAGTCCC
>JBAMYA010044538.1:0-12401 GCA_037176975.1 Arrhamphus sclerolepis
TTTTTTCTCAGATGTGCTCTTTAAAATAAAATTACGACAAAAAAGCCTCAAAAAAGTGAAGTTCTGCAAAAGTCATAATTTTACAAAAAAGTTTAGATTTTTTTGTAACAAAGTTTGTGATTGTGTAAAATTCATGATTTTCCTTTGACACAAAATCAGTATTTGATGTCAAAAAGTCTGAGTCGAGAACTTATGTCAAAGAATTAATATTTTCCAACATGAAGTCCTATAAGTATACTATAAAACTACATGAGGTTTTGTCACAAAATTACTGTTTTGTATTTGTTTTAAATTATACAAAAATTAAAAATTGATATCAAAGTCTTTTTTTTTTTTGTTCTACCAAAAAAGCTGCAATATTTACAAGAAAGATATGATTGTAACACATGAAGTTAAATTAAATTCATAATTTTGCTAGTCATAAAGTCATGTCAAAAAGTTGCAATTTTGTGAAAATCAATATATTACAACAAATAGTTGGAGTATTGAGTCAAAAAAAAAATTGCAGTTTTGTGAATTATAAAACTACAGTTTGTATTTTATTTTATTTTTTACAACAAGCATTCAGTGTACTCACAACATTCAAATCAGGTGACAAAAGTCATATTTTACATCAAAAGTTTTGATTTCATGCGATTTTTTTTGTAGGAGAAATTACATAATTATATGATAAAAGCCGAGGCTTTAAAACAAAACATTGCAATCATGAAAAAAAAAAAAATGCAATTTTCTAACAATTTTGTTGCTCAGTTTTACAAGATGTTCTCTATGATTGTATCAATAAATGACTATGTAATTTTAAACAAGTAGTACTCCCTGTATGATATAGGGTGTGCCCCTTTCCTCTTGGCTGAGGCACCTGCCCCAAAAAATGTCTATGCGCGGCCCTGCAATATGTCATGTTAAAAATCTAAGGAAATATATTTAAAAAAAAAAAAAAAAAAAAGGAACAGTCACCACAAAGAAATATGATTGTAGACTACATTTCTCATCCTTATAAGTGGTTAATTTGCAAACATATTTCTTGATTGACCACTATTTCGCTGATATTTCCAATATTATAAGATATCATTAGTAATAGGTAAGAATGGAATGGGGGGATCAAATAACTTTCCAGTCACGTGACTATAAACCAGTTACTACGCTTCACGCTCGGTTCGCTACACGTCAGCCTCCATGACAGTGTTTTATCTGTTATCGGTGTCATTGAAGTGGCTGATTGTCGCCCACGTGTCTGCATGTTTACATGAAACTTCCGCTGGGAGTCTTCAAAACTCTCTGGACTTAGACCTCGACGACTGTGTCCCGAGTTCAACAGGCTGGACGTTTCCCCTGAAATGTGTGCACCAGCTCCGGCCTACAAAACCCCTGTGACGTCCCTCCGAGAAAGTTGATCGATGGATTTCCACAAACTCTGTACTTTTGAAGCTTTTCAGCAGGTCTGGAGCCACTACGGATATGGGGGAAACTTCAGTGACGTCATGGAGCAGGAGTTCTCCAGGACTAAAGGTAATGATTGTCATAATCCCTGGTGTAATCAGTACTTGAACTTTTCCTTTTGTAAACATTGTATATGTGCAATTGAAATGAATGAATGTGAAAGGCAGTGATTGACAGCTGAGTGACAGCTGAGTGACAGCTGTGTGGCTGCTTTTCTGCTGTGAACAGGAGTCACATATCTGGACCATGCAGGAGCCACTCTGTACCCAGCCTCTCTTCTCAGAGACTACTTCCAGGACATTTCAACTAATGTGTATGGTGAGACGAGACATTTATTTCAAGTGCCTTTTTCTTTCTTTCTTTCTTTCTTTTTTCTTCTGCGGCTGTTTCAACATCCAGCATTTACCTGCAGGTTTTTATTTGTTCCTACAGGAAACCCTCACAGCCATAACCCCAGCAGCACACTGACATACGACACAGTGGAGCGGGTCAGATACAGGTGAAGGCTGTCATTAATGGGCTGTCGCCTGTTTGTTTGCTGGGAGTGAAATGAGTAAAATCAGATTTTTACTTTTTTATTTTTTTTAATAGGGTTTTGCAGCATTTTAACACCACCCCTGAGGAGTACTCTGTGGTTTTCACTTCTGGGTGCACGGCCGCTCTCAGACTGGTGGCGGAGAGCTTTCCCTGGCGCCCACAAACCGGGGGTGAAGGAGGAAGTTACTTCTCCTATCTCACTGACAACCACACCTCTGTAGTTGGTATGAGAGGAATGACTTCTGGCCTGGATGTCGTTGCCCTTCCAGTCTCCCCGCAGGAGCTGAAAAGCAGGCCAAAGGATGCGGCTCAAGGTGAAGGTGTTCTTTGCCAGACACCACACCTCTTTTGCTACCCAGCACAGAGCAACTTCTCTGGGAAGAAGTATCCTCTTAGCTATGTGAAAAGCATCCAGGCGAGACGCCTTTATCCGGCATGTGACCACCAAGGCCGCTGGTTTGTGCTGCTCGATGCAGCCTCACATGTCAGTTGTTCCTCTCTAAACCTACAGGACTGCCCTGCTGATTTCATTCCCATCTCTTTCTACAAGATGTTTGGCTTTCCTACAGGTCTGGGGGCTCTTCTTGTCCGCAACGACGCAGCAGGCATACTAAAAAAGACTTATTTTGGAGGAGGCACAGCAGCGGCTTACCTTTCTGGAGAGGATTATTTTATGCAGGCAGCAAATATTTCTGACAGGTAAAGTTTTACTCAAGCATAGTAAATCCTACATACTCTCTGAGAACTTACACATTTGCATCTTCATTCTGAAATGAAATGTTTCTATTTCCCCATGACAAAGATTTGAAGACGGCACTGTATCTTTCTTGGACATCATTGCTTTAAATCATGGGTTTGAATCTCTTTACAGGATCACAGGTACTGTGGCAGAGCATGATGTTTGATAGAGAAAGATTAAATCCTTAATTTAATAACAGAATTGTGATGCATATGCAGGTTAATTCTTAATGATAACCTGTTTCAGGGTACCAGGGAAAGCATTACCATCTTTATCTCTTTGTGCCTGCAGGAAGCATGCACAATATCCAACAGCACACGTTCGGCTTGGCACGCTTCACTTTCATGCTGCTCTCAACTCTTTGCCATGGCAACGGGAGACCAGTGGCTCAGATATATGCTGAAGGCCAGTTTGATAGTCCAATCACTCAGGGATCGATCCTGAACTTCAACCTCCTGGATTCTAATGGAGACATAATTGGATATTCACAGGTTCAGTTATTTAATGGAACTGGTTTGAGTTTCATAACAGTTTTGTTAATACGTGGACTGGGAAGTTATGGGAAGTCCTGGTAGGTATTACAGCAAATCCGTTTTTTTTTTTTTTGGTTCTCAGGTAGACAGAATGGCCAGCTTGTACGATATTCATCTGCGCACAGGTTGCTTTTGCAACACTGGGGCCTGTCAGGCCTTCCTCGGAATAACCAACCGGCAGATGAAGAGGAACTATCAAGTGAGTGACAAAGGAGTGAAAAGAAATGTTCAAGCCCGATAAGGACATGCATAGGCCTAAATGAGCAGTTTTATTGTTCTCTTCTAGGCAGGCCACGTCTGCGGAGACAGCGTAGACCTGGTGGACGGCCAGCCGACCGGATCTGTTCGAGTGTCGTTTGGCTACATGTCAACGTTTGAAGACTGCCAAAAGTTCCTGAGCTTTGTTGTTGAGTGCTTCGTGGAGAAACCAGCCACAGTGGACCACATCAAACTACAGGAGCTAAGAACAGCAGAAGCAGAACCAGAGGGATCCGATGAATGCCCTTCAACTCAAATTTTAAATGGACGAACACAGATAAGAGCGGAAAGGAAACTCACAGGAGAACCACAGACGGGATTCGGACCCAGAGACTCAAACAGCAGCAGGGAGGCTTACACTCTGACCAACATCTACATATATCCCATCAAATCTTGTGCCGCCTTTGAGGTTGGAGCACATGACACATCAGTTCTTTTCTTTGCTTCTCTTGTTTTTTTTCGTTTGTTTCGCTCCACCTGATTTGTTCCTGGTTCTGTGCTGTTCTTCATGCAGGTCCACGACTGGCCGATGGGACCGCTGGGTTTATTGTATGACAGAGGCTGGATGGTGGTTAATGGAAACGGCGTGTGCCTGAGTCAGAAGCGAGAGACACGTTTATGCCTCATTCGCCCACAAGTCCACCTTCCGTCAAACAAATTGTTCCTTCAGGCGTCAGGTCAGCGGCTCTGTGGATGGCTCACTGAAAATAAATGCAATGTTTAACAAGAGAAGTCTCAATCAGTCGGATTTTCTCCTTTAAATTTGTAAGAGGTGTTTTTTTTTTTTTGTTTTTCTCACTGCCCTGCAGGCATGGGTACCATTTCAATACCCTTGGAAAATGACATTCAATCGCACACGAGCTCCCGTGTGTGCCACAGTAAAGTTTGCAGTGACAGGTGAGCTGGCAGTGTTAAGATGTTTGAAAGCAGTAGTGGCAAGAAATACAGCTATGAAAAAAAAAAAAAAATCCTGTGCTCCATTTATTTCTTTTCTATATGTGCTTGCTCTCGCTGCAGTGAATGTATGCTCCTGTTTTTCATTTCTTTTTGGATTACATTGTAACACCTCCCTCTTTCAGCTCCTGTTGTCTGCTACTTTTTATGGCCAAAATAATTGGTGAGAGATAATAATCTCTGGATAGATGCCCTACATGTCACAAGTTTAAATAAAAAAAAATAAAAAAAAACAGCGTTCACCAGTGATTCTTAGATTAGATGTTACACCAAATAGAATGCAGCATCAAATATCTAGATTTCCCTTGGGGACTCCTGAACATAATCCTTCTGTCTGTCCCCCAGGGTGGAGACTGTTGACTGTGGGGACGAGGCTGCATCGTGGCTTTCAGACTTCCTTGGACAGCCGTGCCGCCTGATAAGACAAAGTCCTGATTCCAACCGCGTAAAGAAGAAGAGGTCAGGGGAAGGTATCTATACGGGTGCTTCAAATAGTCTGCCTTGCTTTTCTTTGTTTACGCTGAATTATCTGATCGTGAACAAAGCCAATCCAAAGTTTGGTTGCAGCTGAATTCTCCTCTGCTGTTCACCAGCAACTTGAGCGTGGTATTATTTGTTATTAACATTTTATAGTCCCGTGTATTGGGTGTGAATGGAAACCATGACTGTATGAGCCAAACAGGTAGATAAAGAAAACCCACTCAAATGTCGGTTTTTGCTTTTGGAGAGCAGCACGTTTCTCCCTTTAGCCTCACAAATGATTTGAGGAGTTGCTCTTTGAGTGATCGTTGTCATTCAAACACTCCCAGGGTGGTTGGTGATGACCTCGAGTCTCCTTTCCAAACTGTCTCACTGTGAACTGTTCCAAGATCTTCAACAACTCTTTTGTGACCTATTCCAGACACGATAAGCATCAACAACCGTTTCCATAAAATCTGTTATTTGCTGCGGTTGTGTCGTGATACACTTTCAAAATCATTCTTTTTTTGGCTGCAAAGCTCTAATACGGATATTAAAAGAGGCACACCACATGGAAGGTGAAGGTAAAGCTGCTTGTGATGAACAGAGGTATAAAGAAAATATGCTTTAGTACTTTTATCTGTGTGGTATTTTTTCCAGTTTGTCACAGATATGTCATTGATACCTCGGTTAATTGTGTGAGCCTCTGGCTGTTTTTTGCTGATGTCATCCTTCAAAGGAGACTGAAACTATTATTTTACCTTTAAAGTTAAGTATTTTGTTGTTTGCTGCTTTAATGACCGCGTCTTTGAGTTCATGTAATAGAGTAATAAATACGCATGATGAAAAGTCTCTATATTTTAACTCATTTGAAAAAGCCAACATTGATGGTAGTAACGTTTACCCTGTGGAGGCAGAGTAACTTCAGTCTGAGCTGTGACCCAAAGCTAGCACATATGAAAGGCGCTGACAGTTGCCAGCGATGGAGGGCCCTAGAGATCAAGTACTATTAAATTATGGGAAGTGTAGCATCCAGCATTTTATGGCCTTGTGTAAAGCAGAAACCACTTTAAAGGACGTGTCGGCACTGCTGCAAAGATTTTGACCAGTCTTCTTTTTAAATCTGCCTTATATCATGGTTGTTAGTTCATGATATATGTCAAGCTTAAAGTAAAATAAAAAAAAAACCTTCGTCCTTCATATCCCGCAATCCAGTGGCGACACCATTTCATGTAATCCTGGCTGAGTGGTTAAGGTACATACCTTTAATCAGTTGTAACTAAGGCTTTTTTGGGAATAATTGTCTTCACACTCAGCGTGAGATACTCAGGGTGACATCATCCAAAGGTTTAATGCCACTTTCTGCAGCATTAAGAAACTTTCTACGTCTGTTTTTCAAATGCTGAGTATTTCTCACACAAACTAAATTAACCCTCATTGAAGCAATGTGCAATATATCTGTTATTGCAACTAGGAATGTTGCAAAATAATGAGCAAGACTGCTGTGTAGCTTTATTAAATTCTCAAGAATTATGACCTCATTGTGTTTAATTATATTTAATTTCACTAGATGAGCTAATTCCTGTTAGACTTATCTTATCAATGAACAGTTTTTCAATTAGACGTCTAGAATAATTAATATTTTGTTGCATGCACTGATGTGTAACCAAAGAAATCCCTCATAAGATCCATTTAGCAGCTGGTTATTTTCAGCAGTTGTTGTTGAATTTGTAAAATTGCTGATTTGTTCTTAAATTTTTTAAACATTTTAAGGACACGTTGTTAGCAGATGTTATGATCTCACCCATGATTAACTTTCTTATTGTTATTGCAAGTGCACATTTTCATCAGTAAGAAATTGACTCATCTCACTCTGCCCTGTCTTTTTACTGGAATAGGGAGCTGTGTATTTTAATTTTCTTAGGATACAGTCTGCCGGAACTATAAACAAGAATGTTTTCCTCTAATCAAACAACTCACTGAGGTAATATAAAATCTTTCTTTTACAGCTGCCACCTTCCCATTGCTCTCTCTGGTGAATGAAGCTCAGTATCTCATGATCAACCGTGCCAGCGTGGAGCTCATTCAGAATCTGATGAGCAGCAGGTTTGAACACATTAGATGTTATTCAAAATACGCATCGCTGCAGGATACGCTGCTGTCCGTACATTTACATTACAGTGGCTCATTTATGCAGCATGGCAAAATAACATGCAATTTCCACATTCGCCCTCTCAGGCAGGATGGCTGTGAAGGCAATGAGCTCCTTGTCACACAGAATGTCATTAGGCGCTTCCGAGCCAATTTAGTCATCGCTGGAGTAGAACCATTTGAGGAGGATAATTGGTCACACTTGATTATTGGCAACACTCGATTCGTGGTGAGCTGGCACTTTGAGATAAACGATGAAATGCATTTCAAGATTTTTTTTCAGAAATGAATGTGCTGCCTGTGTGATAAACCAAAAGGTTGCAGGTCAGTGTGGAAGATGCCAGATGATTGGAATAGACCAGGACACTGGGACCAAAACAAAAGAGCCACTTATGTCCCTGTCAGCCTACCGCACCGGAAAGGTTGGTCAAAAACACTCACTGCTCCTTTGTGCCCATGCTGTGTGTGTGTCTGTTTGTTCTGAAGCAAGGAAAGTGCATGTGTATGAAAGAAATATTCAACGTGTTTGTTCTTTTGTGCATTTTAGGTGACTTTTGGTGTGTACCTGACTCATCAAGCTCCCCAGGACGCCACTGTAGCCAGTGTCCTCTCTGTTGGTTCTCTGACACAACCTGAGTCTCACAGTTATTGAAGCCTTATACCAAACCCGTCTCTATTTTTTTCCTGGTAACTTCTGAGGCCCTTGGAGGCCCCTTCTCTGCACACTTAAAAGATTGCACTCTGAACACTGTAGTTAGTTCCTGTACATGCTAGTTTTTTCTTTGTCTTTGAATCTAAAATGTTTAATGTGAGCGTTGTTTGTTTTTTTTTTGTTAAGATGAAAAATCTCTGAGATTTGAAGATTTTTGCAATTAATCCAACGTGCATGGAAGAGAAATTAAGTATGAATGGCTGACTATTGTCTGGAGCTGTAGAAAGGAACTTTCAGAATTTTTAGCCCAACAGGTCGGCCTCTAGGCTTGGAGGTTAAGTTGTTTTAGACACCAAGATTTCTTTGGTCTCTTTCTCAGTGATTGATTTTCGCTTCCTTTCATGACTTTCTTCAGTCTCTTATCTGCCTCTGCCGTGTTGTCTGCTGCAGGTCTGTGAATTAGTTTCATAAGGGACAACAAGGTCGAGGGATAGCTCAGCATACAGAAGTCACATGCTTTCAGCAGCCGTCATTGGTTTGATTCCCGGCATGCTACCCTTTGTCGCGTGTCTCCTCCTCTCTCTAAAGAGCTAAAAATACCTTTAAAAAAAGAGACAACTATGCAGTCTTATGTGTTTCACTGCATTTGTGGTCATATAAAGAGATTGTTCAGAGACAGTCAGAGTTGTAGAGTAAAAAGTTTGCAGAATAGTGTGCAAGATGTGTGGTCACAGATGTAAAAAAAATCACAGGATTCAAGCAGGAGGATTAGATAGATGGAAGTCTAGACAGAGGCAATTAACTGAACACCTTCTTCGAACAGGGTTAGTTCATCCTCCTCTTCTGCCTCCAGCCAAGCAGACCTCTCACCCACCCTTGACCCACAGCTTCCCTCTCTCCCGTCTTATCAGAAGATGCTGGGGCCACCTCTCCTTCCCTTCTCTTTGTAATGAATCTTCTCATTGAGTTGAGTAACTTCCAGAAGTACTAGTCATGTAGTGAGACAAAAACTGTAAGGCAGGGCTGCCCAACTCCAGGCCTCAAGGGCCCCTGTCCTGCATGTCTTGCATGTTTCCCTGCCGCAACAGAGCTGATTCAAATAAATCAAGGTCTGTACAAGTCTGAGAACAATCCATTCATTTGAATCAGCTGTGCTGTGGCAGGGAAACATGCAAGACATGCAGGATAGGGGCCGTCAAGGCCTAGAGTTCGACACCCCTGATGTAAGGCATCAGCTGCGCTCTTCCTCTCCTTACAAGGATTTGGCCAAAATAATCAATGCCAATTCTCATGAATGGACGATTGTTAAGTCAGACGGAGTATTCTGGAAGATCTTCCATGAATTGCTTTCCAGTTGAGCTATGCAGTCTTTTACAAGTAACACACATAGAGAAGAATCTTCTGATGGCTCTTGGAACACCAAAGTGCTTTGGCTACTGTGTATGCATGGTTCAGCTCCAAACTTCTCAAGCTCTTGCAGGCCTGAAGTCCATCTTTTTCATCTCTTCAAAATGTGCTCTGGCAGGTCTTAATCCCAGTTATTCTTCTGTCAACATAAGTCTTGCAAGATGATTTTAGTAAGGAAACCCAATGGGTCGAAGATAGAACTGACAAGAGAAAGCAGGTCTCACCTAGAGGGTGGTTGATCCTTTAAATATGTCTTGAACTTAAATTGATATTCAGCACACCACTGGATTGTTCTCTCCTTTGCCAAATTGTAATCCAAGATTAAATCTTGAAATAATTGTGCTCACTCTTCTTTAGGGGTGAGCACTGGTTTGTCGAAATCCACCCTGTACAAACATGTTCTTTAAGTCAGCACAAAGAATGACTGCTGCGTCTTCATCAGCAGTTGACTTGAGACAGTCATCGACATAAACATTTCTCTTAACTGTTTTGGCAGTTTCAGGACATACCCTCAAAATTTGTTGCATGTCTCTGAGGCGCAAAGATTGTAATGTCATGATGACGCACCAAAGATGTGGCCTTGAGTTCTTCAATCTCTTGACCATAGCTCCCAATTGGCCACTGGCCACATCTGTTTCTTCCTTTCTGACTCTAACTTGGTAGAGCATGATTTCCACATCAGCCATGAGATTCTCATCAAAACCTACTGACGATCCCAATTAGTAAACTTCTTTGGTCGGGGCCTTTAAGAAGCTGTTGTTTCAGCGAGGCTCCATGAAAACCTGTTCTACAGTCGAAGACCATCCACCATCTTTGATTGACAGAATGTCTGACACTATGGTGAGGCAGATACCATGATCTTCCTTGCACTGGTTTGTGTTCAGCACCATTGCGCTTCACTGCATAACCCTTTTCTTCAAACACTAGAATAGAATATTTACAAATGGTCAATGCTCGTTGTTCAGCAGCCAGCATGTTGTTTGGCATGCACAACAACTTGTTTCTTACTGGAAAGCACACAGTAATGGCCATTTTCAAGATTTGTGGAAATAATTCAGTAGGTCATCCTTGAACATTTCAGTATCTTCATTTTGTCCAGGATCAGGAAGGTCCTGTTTGAACTGCGGTTGCCACAACTCTTCTTACTTAGCCACAGAGATTCAATTTGTCATTTCAATCTATCTGTTTATCCAATCCTCTTCTACTATTGAGCTACTATTGACTGTCCACTCTAACATTGTTCTCCCATTGTTTGCAAGAAGATGCTGATGTTGTGTGCATTCATGCACAGTTGATCCATCCGTGAAGTTAGCTGAGCTGCCTGGGTTTAAAAATGCATACATCTTCACTATTTTTGTTCCCGTTTGTGCCTTTACACAGTCTACAATGATTGAAAGGGCACAGTCTTTGCCAGAATCTTTTCCAGTCAGTGCTCTGATATTGGCTGTGTTATCCAGGTCCTCCATGTAGCTGATGTGCATCATACATTAGAACAACCTGGAATAATGCAAAGGACTCCAGTGTAGCACCGTCTTCTGGTTTGATTGTCTGCCAACCCAAATCCACCTTCATGTAGGACTGTGCTATATTGTTGTCACTGGCGAAAAACTCCTTTAGCATTGGTGTAACCTGTTAAAAGTTCCATTTATGCAGCTCTTACCTAAGTCATTGTTATCCACTACTGCAATGCAGCAAAAACGGTTCAGTCTTCAACGCCATGTTCAGTAACTGATGAATGTTATGAGGGTCACCTTTAAACATTGGAATAGTGAGATCAGGAAGTACAGATGTTTGTGATTTCTCACCAGATTCTCAGAGACATTGGTTTACTGAGCTTTGCATAAAATAGCCACCGATTTGTCACTGGAGTGCAGATGAGGAGCACAGATGATGTTTGCATAGTAGCACTCACCTTCATTTCAACTCCTTCCTCTTCAAAGAGGAAGGAGAATAAGGAAAAGAATCTTTCAATCAAAGCTGAGGGCTTTGCCATTACAGCAGCATATTCCTGCCTTCATCCTAACTGAAGATGAACTTGATGAAACACTTCCACATTCTGATTTAGGTTTACTTCTTGACTTACAGCTCCTGCAGGCTTTTCATGACTACCAGGGTTTTCAGCCTGTTCAGCACGCTTCAGGACATCCTGCATCCATGTTTCACTTTTCCAGAGAAAGTTACCCATAGGTTTATTTTTAGGTTTGAAACCATTTCTTTGATCTTCCAAATATTCTTCCCCTGACATAAGCACCTCTAAGCCTCCCTTTTGAGTCTGAAAATTATGTAAGCAAACAATTAAAGTCGACACAGACATTTATCTTTAACAACATTGACGTTTCGCATTATCTTCCATCAGTTGTTCAATTCGCTGTAAGCTGTTTAGCTGGGACAGCTTATGCCTTTTCAATCGGCTTAACCAATTGATTATCAGCTGCCTTCTCAGTCATTTTTACCATCCGCTTTTGGTCACAAGGTTGATCCATTTTGACATTTAAATATCCGAGCATATGAATTGAGTTCCTTCAGTGACAGCTGGCTTCCACACTCACTTTAATTAGGCTGTCACTTTCTCTTCCTCAATATCTGTAAGTTACTGAAGGATGTAACTTATGGATATAAATGCATTGTTTGGATAGAGAGGAGAGGAAGTGGAGGTGGAGGGGTACACCTGGACAACAGACTGGACTGGAGATGCAACACCGATGCCATCTACAAGAACTAACAGAGAAGACTTTACTGCCTATCTGGAGTCATCTGCTTATGGAGCAGCATCAGAGGCAATGACTTTAAAAAAGAATACTGAACAAACTGATGAAGGCCAGCTCTGTTCTGGGTACCGTTCTGGAGCCTCTCGGGCTAGTTGTGCAAAGAATACTTGTAAAAGTATATCGTACCGAACAATCTGAGCATCCTCTTCAGAACACTGCTGCAACACAGACCACAACGGATCTTTCCTTCCCACAGCTATAACCCTATATAATGATTCTTTGAGGAAACATAAATGATGCAAGTTACTGCGACCTATAATTTTACTTTGGAGATAAATAAAGTATTTTCGAATTGAGTTGAATTGAAAGAAAGCCTTTTGTGCTGATGTAGTTCAGACATCAGCCTTGATGTAATAATCCTTGCCCGTGCTAACCTTCTTCTTCGTGTAGCCTATCTCTTCTTGTTGAGGCTTAAATTGCCCTTTATTCCAAACATATCACTGCTGTTATGGAGCCAGAAATCTAAAGCATATAATTTCTTTTCCTATAGAGGAAAATGTATG
>JBAMYA010044539.1:0-12400 GCA_037176975.1 Arrhamphus sclerolepis
AACCAGCTCCTCGCTGTGTTGAGCTCCAACAGCAGCTCTGAGCTCAGTTCCAGGAGGATTGTCCTCAGGAACCTGAAGCAGCTGATGATCCAGTTGAATCCTCTCTGACTGAACACACGCTCTGCTCTGATTGGACAATCATCAGTGTTAATTCTTCATGTGTCTGATATGTGCAGACCTCTCAGTCTGAGGACTGATAACAGTTCCCAACATCACCTCTAGGTGATGCTGTAGAAATGTGCGTACGCCAGCCATGAAGTTGGTGTGAGGCACCACACATTTCCACACCCAGTTCACTCTTGATACATCTGGACTTTGTCATGGAAACAAGTGTATGCCATGTTGAGGCCCCAGGTGGTGCTCAAGCTCCTCCCCCTTTACCTCACACTTGACATGTCCTTCCAGCAGAACGACTGCTGATCAGCTGTTTCACCATCAGAAGTAGTCTGACATCAAGAAGTCAAGTGAATCACCATTTTAGAGTAAAATTTCTTCATTCTTATAACAAAAATGCAGACTTCAGATGTACTTCCAGATTTATCACAGCTGGTCCGTCTTACCCTCAGTTAGAGCTCATTAATTATGTCCCAAAGACTTGGAGAGCCAATCAGATCAGTCTATCCTGGTAGAGCCAATCAGATCATTCTATCCTGTTAGAGCCAATCAGATCTGTCTATCCTGGTAGAACCAATCAGATCGTTCTATCGCAGTAGAGCCAATCAGATCCGTCCATCCTGGTTGAACCGATCAGATCAGTCTATCCTGGTAGAGCCAATCAGATCAGTCTATCCATGATTGTGTATATCTGTCTAACATTATCTATATTACCATGGTTACGTTTTTCTAAGATATTAATTTTCCATTTACTCTCTAATTCTGCAAGAAAAAAACACAACGATAGATGGATAGATGGCGTTGTCGCTCTGAAAATGTCTCCTTGGTTCATGACAGTTTAGCCCCGCCTCCTGGATGAGGAGGTCCTACGGCTCATTTTCAGTCCATCTGTGTAGTTGCTCTGATCAGGATGTGGTAAAATATTAGCTTCTGTAAAAATATTTGATGTAATATTACAACTTCATGTCCTGAAACTGTGAATTTTTGTATAACTTTCTGACGTTTTTCTGTAAAACAGTAAAGTTTCAGCATCTGAAGGTTTTGTTGCAGAACACAAAGTTTTGTTGTGAGATCTCAAGCTTCTGTCTATTAGGCTAGCAAAAAGCATAATTCAGATACATTTTTATTTCAAAAGTATCATTTTTGAAAATGTGATTTTACGACAAAGTTTGATGTCATGATTTGAGGTCAAAAAGTTGTGACTTTAAAAAATTAAAATTGTTATGACAAAAACACTTAATGATTTAAAGGCAACGTTTCAAAACTCACTGTTTCACAACAGAATTTAACATAAATTTGCAATTATAGGAAAATTAGTTATTTCACAAGTTTTTGAATTGATGATGATTTTACAAAACCTGAGATTTTACGACGGCTTTGAGAAAGACGACACTGGAGGTCATTTAAGGTTACATTTGAAATCGGGTCATTTTCTAGTTAAAAAAAACCTTCTGTCGAGACGAACTCGTGTAACTCGCCAGCTTTGACTTCAAGACCTCTGGGACAGACCGGACCAGACGGTCCAACCGTCATCCCCCCACCTTCTCCGTCACCGTAAACACCCGTCTGTGGTTCCTACCAGGTTCCCGATGGTCAGCATGCCGTTGAACTCGTCCGTCATCGGGTAGTGCTCCATGGCCATGAAGAGCGTGTTGAGGACGATGCACACAGTGATGGCCAGGTCTAGGAATGGGTCCATGACCATGATCTTCACCAGCTGCTTCACCCTCAGCCACCAGGGGCAGCAGTCCCAGACCAGGAAGCGGTGGGAGAAGACGTACCAGCAGGGGGGACACTTCTTATGGGACTCCTCCAGCTCTGAAGGAGGCGATTAGAGGACAGGTAGAGGTTCAACAAAAATACGTTTGTAGACATGTTCCTGCTAGTTTCACCTCCTCTGACTTCTCCTGAAACTTCAAACGTGTCCAAGACTTTTTACTCCAGAGCGGTGTACTGGCCCAGGACCAGTTCCTAACTTAATTAATTCCTAACTATCTTAACTGAACTAGTTCAGAGAGTTCACTCGTGGTTTAGACCCTCAGTCTTCAAGATCAAAGGAACCTGACTGACCTTTCTTCACCAGGGTTGCCTGGTCCCCAGGTTCAAAAACCAGGAAACCTCATTAGCTGTATCACTTCTGAACCAGATCTATCGACTCTGCAAGTCCATGACCACTGACCAAAGTCACTATTTTACAAAGTCTGTGATGTTATGCTAAAATGTCACAACTATACAACAAAAACCAACAAACAACCTGCTCATTACCAGCAACCGATGATGCTCTGCTGTGATAGGCTACCTGCTAACTAGTGGGGCACTTAGTCCTCTTCTCAGGCCTCTGATTAGTCCCTGGTCAGTCCTTTAGTTTGAACTCTGATTAGTTTTCTACTTAGTACTCTAGTTAGTTCTCTGGTTAGTCATCTGGTTACTTCTCTGGTTGGTCCTCTAGTTAGTCCTCTGGTTAGTTCTCTGGTTGGTCCTCTAGTAGGTCCTCTGGTTAGTACTCTGGTTGGTCATCTAGTTAGTCCTCTGGTTAGTACTCTAGTCAGTCCTGTAGTTAGTTCTCTGGTTGGTCCTCTAGTCAGTCCTCTAGGTAGTATTCTGGTTAGTCCTTGAGTTAGTCCTGACTAGCAGCCTTCAACTGGGGATCAGACTATTCTTGACTTCTAGACTTGACGATGACATAAATGTTGTTCTATTTGAAAAAAAAAGACAAAGAGGACAGGATTAGATGGAGGAAGACAACTGGCTGAGGAGAAGAAGCTAATGTGGATCTGGTGAAAGATGAATATTTTTCTTTGTTTTAGATGAAATCTGAAAAGAAAACGTGAAGAATAAACGAGTGAAGGAGGAACAGATGATGAGCTGAGATTTCTGTGTTTTCCTGAATAATGATCTGTTAGAGCAGTGACCGCCGAGGGGGGAGACGGTGACTCAGCAGAACACACACACACGAACACGCACACACACACACGAACAGACACACAAACACGCACACACACACACGCACAGGAACACACACACTTGAAGCTGGATTCACGCTAAACAAAGGCAACCACACTGAAACACACTGACACACTCCCTCCTCCATTCAGCCTCCACGTTTTGTTGTAAAAAGTACATTTTTGTCGTAAAGTCTCAAATTTCATAAAAATGACCCTTTTGACATAAAATGAGAAGCTTATGTTGTGTAATTTTTACCTCCTTTAACATCATATGGAACACTCCTGCACTAAAAAATGTCGTAAATGATGGAAAATGATGGAAATGATCTTCTAAAGTGATTAGTAATCATTAACCCCTTCATTCACAGCTGGTTTGGGTTCAGGTGGCTCAGTAGGACAGCGGGATTAAACATAAATAAAATAGCAAAGGTGCTTTTATTTTCTTGTCATCTAAGGATGTCGTCCTCCACCACTAGTGTTGCTATGGTAACAAACCTGGTTTTGAGTTTATGATGTTGATCTGATGACAAAACAAACATTTAAGTGCCCCCCCCCTCCCCCCACCTTCCATGGCGTCCGTGAGGAAGCTGGTGGCGCTCAGCGCCCTCCCCCGCCGCTCGGAGTCCTGCGTGGACGACGGTCGCGGCAGCAGCATCGTGCTCAGCTCCGTGGTGGACGTGGGGACCTGGGACAGAGATGCAGGGAAACACAACATCAGCATCATCAGGAGCCAAAAACACAACGCCAAAAGAGAAAGACATGAGGGTGCTTGTGCACCTGATTACGACTCATGTGGAAGCTCCTATACAGGAGGCACGTGCACGTGACTCAAGGGCGCATGTGAGCTGATCCATGTGCACAAACAATGACGAGTGCTCAGTCCTCTCACCACTGGTATGAAAACTCCTCACCTAGTTACAAACTCACCACTGGGATGAAACGCTTTCATCCTGGGCCACATCATCACCATGGTTACCGTATTTGATTTTAGTATTTGCTTTTTTAATCATAAAGTATTTCATTTTTTTAATCATAAAATCATAAATTCCTCTTGTAAAAATTACCTTATTTTCATTACAAACGTGAAATTTGATCATATAATTTTACAAAATTGTGACTTTTATCATAAAATTGAAACTAAAATCACTTTTTTTAAAAACTACTAATTCATAAAAAAATAGTTTGACAAATTTTGCAACATTAAGTAAAAAAGTGAAAAAGCTGCAATTTTTTAAAATGACTGAAATTTAAGACAAAATGTTGTCATGTTATGAAATGTGTGAATATAAACAAAATGTTTGGATTTTAAGATGGAAAGTTAAATGAAATAATCAAAGAAAACTTATTGCAGCTTGACTTTATGAAAAGAACAACCGAATTTTTTCAAAAACTTCTTACAGCTTTTTCCAAAACAAATGTAGCTTTTATGAAAATGTCAGTTTTAGAGGAAAATATTTTCCTTTTCTTTCATGAAAAAAGAAAAGATTTTTCTGAAAAAAAGTCCAAAAAAAATATTGCAGTTGTACAAAGAAAAGGCTGCAACTTTTCCTTTGGCCAAAAATCGTCTCAATTTTGTTTTGAAAAGACAATCTTTGAAGACTTTTAACAACACAAATAAATCACAGATTTAAAGAAGTTTAAAGATTTAAAGAAGAAGAAGTTTAACTTTTCGAAGAAATTGCAAAAAAGTTAGTTTTTCTGCCAAAATTCACAGTTGTAGTTTCAGAAAAAAAAAAAAGTCCCTCTACATTCTTCTGAACATTTAAAAATGTGCAAAGTTCAACAGCTTGTTTGGATTTGCAGCTTTTGGACGCTCCTGGGTGAGTCATCACATAAACCCCACCCCCAGCCTGCTGGGATTGGTTCGGTACGTTGTGTACTGGTGGAATGGCACTGAAGTCCTGCCGTTTTGAGCAGCTCGTGAAGCTTTTCTGAGGTGAGTTTCAGAGCCCTCGCAGGTGTGATTACACAACACTTCTCCCCAGTGAGACATGGCGCTCTGGCCTGAAGGCCGCCGCCCACCACGACGCCCACATCCTGTCTGCATCACGCGGGGCAGCACCGCGGAGACGGTCCGTGCTCCAGCCTGGCTCCACCTGCTGCTGTGGGTTGCCACGGTGACATCCCTCCTCCCACTCATGTCTGCATCAGTCTCAGCAGCGTCGCGTCTTCACGCTACGATGTTCACAGACGCTCTGTGTCACATCGTGAAAGAAACTGGACTTGGACCTCCCACGCAGGACACGAGGTTTATTTCCGAGAAACTTTTCTGTCTGATCGAACTTTTAATCCCAGCTGGTTTAAATATTAGAAAATAAAACCTAAAAATGAACAACAACGTTTTTTTCCTTGAAAGATGAAAAGACAAAAAAAGCAAAAAAAACAGATACAAATGCAGGAAGAAGTCTAGAAGAGCTGATGCTCTCTGGTCTGTGTTCAATGTTCTAAGTAGTTGAGATTTTACAACAAAGAACTGGGAACTTTAATTATCCAGTATTTTAAGATTTGCAAAAGTTGCAAGGGGTGTGGTCTCCTGTCTCTTAGGCTGATGTCACCCAGCTAGTCAAGAGGCTCTTGAGTTCGTCCAACCAGTCTACATGTGTGTTCGACTGTGTTCCCAGGGGACTCCTGTGGGGGGTGCTCCAGGAATATGGGGTCCTGGATTTCCTTGTACAGGCTGTCCAGTCTCTGTATTCCCGGTACCAGAGTCTGGTCCACATTGCCGGCAGGATTCGTTTGCGGTGAGAGTTGGACTCCACCAAGGCTGCCTTTTGTCACCGATTCTGTTCATAGCTTTGATGGACAGAATTTCTAGGTGCAGCTGAGGTGTTGAGGGGATCCGGGTTGGTGACCTCAGGATCGGGTCTCTGCTTTTTGCAGATGATGTGGTTCTGTTGGCTTCATCAAGCCGGGACCTCCAGCTCTTACTGCTCTCTTGGGGTCAGGGATGAGGTCCTGCCCCAAGTGGAGGAGCCAGTGGAACCAGTGCTCCAGGACCTGGGGCAGCCCAGCAACACCAGTCATGATGGTCCCTCCACCATGCTTCACCACTAAGGTTTGGAGGAGTTAGCTCTTCCTCACGTTCGTCTGTTACTGCAGTTGTTTATTTTTCAAACAAACTTGACTCTGACTGCAGGAGGTCTGCAGCTCTGCTCTGCTGCGTCAGGATGGAGGTCTGGAGGTGGCGTTGGATTTGTCCTCATCCTCCTCATCCTCCTCTGACTTTCAGTCTACTGGGTGAAGAACTGAAGTGTTGAAAATAAACATAGTCCCTGATGACAGGAAGTTCTCCTCCTTCAGGTTGAAACGGGTGAAAGGTTCTGGTCTGAGACTGAAGATGAAACCACAAAAAGACAGACGTGTTTGTCTGGAAGTTGTTGCTTCTGACTTTTACTGCCAACAGATATGGAAGAAAAGAATCCAGAGTGGATTATTCCAGGTTCACTGGAATCAGCTTGAAGGAGGTCAAACATCACAGCTGAGGCTGACTTCAGTAGCCTCTTTAAATCTGGGGTTTTATTTTAAAGACAACTGGCTTGTGCTCCTACCTAAAAAACAGACCTCCAGACCAGTTGGAACAGACTAAAGCTGGACCACCTACATCTGGTCTGTCTACATCTGGACCACCTAAAGCTGGACCACCTACATCTGGAACACCGATATCTGGTCCATCTACATCTGGACCGCCTACATCTGGACCACCTAAAGCTGGACCACCTACATCTGGAACACCTACATCTGGTCTGTCTACCTCTGGACTGCCTGCATCTGGACCACCTAAAGCTGGACCACCTACATCTGGACCACCTACACCTGGAACACCGATATCTGGTCCATCTAGATCTGGACTGCCTACATCTGGGCCACCTACGTCTGGAACGCCTACGTCTGGAACACCTACGTCTGGGCCGTCTTTATGCTGCATTTAATGTTGCCTCCTGGTTTATGTTGTTAAAAACCATCTTTAGTGGTCTCTCAGACCTGGGGGACTCGTTAGGAAGAGTTGTAGGACAGAACGTCTCTCATGCCACCTCCTAATGAGCGACAGAGATCATGAAAAACGACTCTCAGCTTCCAATCAGCAACATTTAAGCTCTTTGAACTTACAGGAATCCACATGGGTTTTATTATGCAATTTGTCCTCAGGCAGCCCCAAAAAATAAAAACTAAAATCCATTTTAAAATAAACCTCCTGTTTACGGTGAGCAGAAGCGTACTTGTGTCCTCGGACAGGACAGCAGGGATCCTCTGGTCTGCAGGAGGTTGGTCAGTGAGTCATCTGGTGCGAGTGTGATGCGATTATTGCCTCTGCTGGGCAGGAACAGCTGATCCGAGGAACGCTGGAAACTAAAGGTGGGAGGGTGAAAGAGCGGGATGATCTGCTCACGCCTGCTTCCACCACCGCTGCAGCTGTCCTCATGGAGTCCCCCAGGGCTCCGTCCTGGGCCCCTCTGAGGGACATGCACAGATGGCTTCAAGCTTCACTCAAGCACTCATTCTTTGACAAAAATTTGTTTTTTACTACAAAAAGGTACAATATTTTGAAATGTTACAATTTTAACAAAAACAAAAATGATATTTGAGGACATGATGTTGCAGTTACGGTTAAATTCTAAACTTTTCTGCAGTTTTAATATTCTGTGATCGATATTTTATCACAGAAATTTACAGTTTTTTAAAAGTCCCGATTTGTGACAAAAAGTTTTGTATGTTAAATTTGTATTTACATTATTTAGTTACAAAAAGTCACAATTTGATGTGAAAAAGTTGCAACTTCATAAAAGTTAGGAAAAAGAACTTAAAAGTATTGATTTTGCTAAATTCACAATTTTATTCCAAAAAGTGGTGATAATCTGCCATAAACTCACGGTGAGGGAGATTAGCAACGTTGTCACAAAAAGTTGGAGTTTTATGTGAGAAAGGTCACAAATAAAATAAAAAAAATCACGACTTTTTCAAAATTGCACATTTTTGTTGTAAAAATGTGAAATCATTAACTAAACGATGGACTTTCACTAAATCACTGCTTTTAGTCAGAAGGAACATAATCCTTGAACTTTTTTTAATTTACATAAAATTTAAATGACAAATTTCATAAAACTGCAGCAACTTCATCACCTATAGTCACATTTGGTCAGAAACTGAATAATTAAAATATTTGTCATAAAATTTAAACTTGCAAAAATCTATATTTTTGTGTTGTAAAAAAGATTTAGAAAAAGTTGCGACTTTTTGACAAACTTTGTCATAAAATCATGACTTTTGCAGAGCTGAACATTTTTCTTGTTAAGTCACATTTCTCACAAAAATTGCTTTCACACAAACTTTTAACTTAAAAATGTAACCTTTTTTATTCTAAATATACAAAATCACATGTTAGAAAGCAGCATTTTTCTGTAAAATTACAATATTTGAAAAACTTTTTGACAAAACGTCCCAACTTCTGAGAGAACTGCACTTCTGTTTGTAAAAAAAATCGTTATTTTTTGTGCAGTCGCAAATTTTCTAAAATTGCAGAATTTTGTTTTCTGTTATTTGCTGGTGAGCCAGACGTGGTCGAAGGGGGCGGAGCCTGTAAAGCTGCAGGTTGAACCAGCGGTAAACTGCAGGGGTTTCTGGTCCTGGACATGTGGTTTATTTAAAGATGACTCCACGCTGCACAGGATGCGACCAGATCCCAGAGACCAGAGACCAGGGCCCAGAGACCAGAGACCAGGGCCCAGAGCCCAGAGACCAGAGACCAGAGACCAGGGCCCAGAGACCAGAGACCAGATCTCAGATCTCAGATCCCAGATCCCAGATCCCAGATCCCAGATCCCAGAGACCAGAGACCAGAGATCAGAGCCCAGAACCCAGAGACCAGAGACCAGAGACCAGAGCCCAGAGCCCAGAGCCCAGAGACCAGAGACCAGAGACCAGGGCCCAGAGACCAGAGACCAGGGCCCAGAGACCAGAGACCAGATCTCAGATCCCAGATCCCAGATCCCAGAGACCAGAGCCCAGAACCCAGAGACCAGAGACCAGAGCCCAGAGACCAGAGACCAGAGACCAGGGCCCAGAGCCCAGAGACCAGAGACCAGGGCCCAGAGACCAGAGACCAGGGCCCAGAGACCAGAGACCAGAGACCAGAGACCAGAGACCAGAGCCCAGAGCCCAGAGACCAGAGACCAGAGACCAGAGACCAGGGCCCAGAGACCAGATCTCAGATCCCAGATCCCAGATCCCAGAGACCAGAGACCAGAGCCCAGAACCCAGAGCCCAGAGCCCAGATCCCAGAGACCAGAGTCCAGAGCCCAGAGCCCAGAGCCCAGAGCCCAGAGACCAGAGCCCAGAGCCCAGAGTCCAGAGACCAGAGACCAGGGCCCAGAGACCAGGGCCCAGAGACCAGAGACCAGATCTCAGATCCCAGATCCCAGAGACCAGAGACCAGAGACCAGAGACCAGAGACCAGAGACCAGAGACCAGAGACCAGAGCCCAGAACCCAGAGCCCAGATCCCAGATCCCAGATCCCAGAGACCAGAGCCCAGAGACCAGAGCCCAGATCCCAGATCCCAGATCCCAGAGCCCAGAGCCCAGAGACCAGAGCCCAGAGCCCAGAGCCCAGAGACCAGAGCCCGGCTGGTATTCAGGCTACAGGTGTGTGTGGCGGGGGGGAATACCGCCGTGTCGTTGCCTGAGCCGTGTTACTCCAGTGTGTGAGCGTTCAGCTGTGACATCAGCGCCAAGTTATGCAAAGTGCTGATTCATAATTTGCATTTGCGAGGGTCGCATTGTTTCCACTGTCAACAACCCCAGAGGACGCAACACTCACGCTCTCCTCCTTGACCTTCTCCATGGTGCAGGCGGGCAGCGGCCCCTGCAGCGGCGGCGGGGACACCCCGTTCTGGTCCATGGTGACAAACAGCTTCCCGCTGACGTTGAGGGTCGGATAAAACACCTGGAGACAAACAGACAGAGTGGGGGACATGAACGGGGAGGTCTGGATGGAGGTCTGGATGCAGGTCTGGACGCCGGTCTGGACTCTGATCTGGTGTTTTGGTCTCACCTCAGCTAATCTCATCTGAGAGGATTAACACCGAGTCACGGACAGATTGTTGACATAACTGAGCTCAGACGACAGCTGATGTGGATCAGTGCTGAAGCGACAGACAGGATCGGGTTTCTGAGCTGAATCAGAAAACCTGCAGTTGCCTGAATGACCAGGTGGTCCGTCTCCACGTTGAGATGTCCAACTTCATGGCTTGTCTGATCGCTCATTTCAGGACCATCCAGGCCCGTAAACCAGACCGTTAGCAGAAGCCAGTGTTAGCATTAGCTCCTACAAACATGCAGCTGTAAACCTGCTGGTGACATCACAGCAGCCTGGTCCAGTTCTTCTTCTACAGTCTATAGCTGGGCTCATTCTGACTTTGCTGCTAATTAACAAAGGTTTAATGGAGGAAGGAAGGAACTAGGAAAGGCAGCGAGACAAGGAGGGAAGAAGGAAGACAAGGGAGGAAGGAAATTTAGAAGGGAAGGAAGAATGAATGGAAGAGCTTGTGACAGAAGTGTAAAATGACTTGATTGATTTGATTGTTGAATACAGTTTGCTTCTCTTTTTTTTTTTTAATTTATAAACAGAAATAATGCAACAAGAAGCTTATGTGGTGTACTCAAGGAAACCTTTCAGTGGTCAACTGACAAAATGCATTTATGTGAGTAGAAAGTATCTTGAGACTTTTTGCCCATATGTAGTACTGCTCTTGTTAGCTTTATCACATTATCAAAAGGTATAGAAAATATTGACATATGTAATGTCTTTATTTTCTTTTGTAGATGAATCTGAACGAGAAAAAACACATAATCTCTTCATGGAAAACAGCGAGAGTATACAGGTAATAAAGTACAAAAATCCACTTTAAATCATAAAAAGCTAAATTTTAATCATTTTGATCAAACAACCACCAGTAAAACAGTTGTGATACAATTTAATCATGGGCTTGAAATTTTTCATTTCATTCATTGTCATTTTTCTTAATAGAAACTTGTTGCAGCATTTGAAAGTCTTCAGGTTCAAGTAGAAACTGACCAAGAAGAGATGCAAAAAGGTGAATGTGTAAAAATAGTAAAGCACACAGAGATATATGAAAAGTGGTCAATAATATTGACATTTGTAGTTTCTTTTTCAGTTAAAGAAAGCTTGCTGCAGTTTACAGCTCTAAAAGAGAAATTTTGCCAAGAACATAAGATGAAAGATGAAGAGGTTAGGAAAATTCATCAGATTTTTTTTTTAACGAAAAATGTTGATGTAAAAAAGCAGCCTAAGAAGTTGAATTATCTTTATAGATTGCAGACCTTCAGATAAAATATGAGGAAAAGAAAAATGAACTGAAAAAAGTACAGTTTGACCTTGATGAAACCCAGAAGTTGTGCAAACAGCTGCAGGAGTCACTAAGTAAGATTACAGTTACATTTTGATAACAAGCCATAAGATGTTTCTCTCCAGTTTTCACAACAACTTTGAAGCATTAACAAATTCCTGAAGTAAGAAATAATTTTGATATTGTCTGTCTCTCTACACTGGAATTACTGCATGTGAAAATAGAGAATTTCTCATTAGTTTGTATTTTTTCCACCATTTTACTTCAGTAAAGTACTCTTCCATGTCATGAATTGTATACTTTGTGATTTTAAGGAAAACATTGTGTATTTACTGCCTTTGCAGATCAAGAATTTGAACTTCTCAAAAAGTCAAACTCTGAGAAGGAATGCCTTCTTCAAAAACTGCATACTGCTGAGAAGCACTGTAAAGAAAATGAGGTAAGTGATTTAAGATTCTTGTCATTCATAGTTAAACTATGGACTTCTTTGTGCTTTGACGAAATATTAACACTTTCAAAATATTAACACTTCCAATAAAGAAAGCAAAGGAAACTACAGCTGCAGTCCTGGAACAAAGTACAAGACAGTATGAGCAGATTATCCAAAGCAAAGATCTCAGCATGCAGGAGCTTTGTAGAGTAAAACGTGAACAGGCTGAAAAGCTGGAGGAGACTGAGTTAACCATAAACGAGCTGAAGAATTTACTTGCTCTAGAGATACAGAGGTATAATGAACTTCAACTTTTTACAGTTTTACTTTTGGTACTACATTAATATTGTATTCATTCTGAAGGACCAAAAATCTTGAAAATGAACTCGAGGCAAACAAGAATGAACTTGAAAAGACAACTGCACTTTTAGGTAAGTTTTACAGATTAACATGTGAGTATATTGTAAAATATTATTTTAAAGGGCAACTTGCAGGTTAAATCAAAAACTGAATGAATACTTGACCTTGTCAGAAGAAGTCTTTTAAAAAC
>JBAMYA010044540.1:0-12400 GCA_037176975.1 Arrhamphus sclerolepis
TACAGTGGCAAAAAGCAGCCAATTGTTATTGATGTTCCGGCTGATCATGTCAGAAAAATAGGCTTGACTAGCCTTTTTTTTTAATAACAGTGTTGTAAGTATGAAGGCTTTCTACTGCTAAACAGTCATTCACAGGCTTTCTTACTTCATTGTACGCCATTATGTATGCCTTTAGTTGATGGTCTGGTTGTCCCTCAGGCTGATATAGATTGATTGGGAATTGTCTAGGAGTCTAGGAGCGCTGTAGAGGGGGGAAAAAATTGACTGACTGACAGGGGCCATACTGACAGGGGCCATACATGCAGCAAGTAAATGAATGATCTCTTTGGTTTTACTTGTTTTTGGCAATAAAAGTTAAATATCCCCATTGACCAAAAAGTAACTGACCACCCGCCTGCATCTACTGTACATGAAATGGTTTCTTTGGTCCTGCTTTAGTGCACTGATAGTGACAATGCCCAGTAGCTAGAGTGAATAGAGTGAAAAAGGTTGTGCTAGAGAGCTACTATGACCACTACTCATGATCCTGCTACATAGAAAATCTAGGTTTTCAAAAACGCAAGGAGATGAGAGGAGAGGGAAAAGAAGGGCGCTATATGTGACCCAGTTCTTCTCCAAGAAAGGTGGGTAGCCTAATGTGTGTGAGTGGTAGAGATGAACCCTTTTAACCTACATTTAATCAGTGCAGGTAAATGTTTAACAGATATTCATATTAAATCAGTTGCCCCCGCCCCTTTTACCAGACACATCAACAGAGTCAGAAGCAGCATCCTCATCTTGTTAGGTTTTCTGTTAAGAAGGACCCACTAGCAGACTACAGTTCAGTGATAAGCCATTTAATTCAAAAATATCCAAAAGATTGAGCCAGCTGGCAGACAAAAATCCAAACACAGGTTATTTCAAAAACCGTAAAATCAAAAGTCAGACTTTATGTCAGACACTATGGTTTGGTGGTTAGAGCTGTCACATCACTGTGGAAATCAAATATTCTCTCCATTTATCTTTGTCACTTGATGCTTGACATTATCAGGCAAAACCACTGCATACACTTGAGCTGGACCACCCATGTAATAGATGACTGAATTTTCTATTTGGTTTCAAAGTCATATTATTTACTTGTAGCTTGCCCTCATAAAACACAGGAAACATTCTTTTAGATTTTTCTCTGTGTTGATATAATTGCCTTACGCAATAATTAAAGAAAAGTTCAGATAAGTTTCATAGTCATATGGAAAATCTGAGGTTGTACCACATGTCAAAGTTGTTTTCTGGATTTAGATCAAAGGTGCCATTCATAACTTCCACATATACAAAACTGGATCTGAAAGAGGTGTAAGGCACTTTTTACACTCCTGCATCAATGAAACAAACTTGTCAGGAAAATATATATATACACTGTCATAAAAACTTTTTGACTTTATGAGACAGGAGAGGTTTTCAAGTCAGACAATAAGGATTATGAACTGAATATTAATGGAAGGAATTAAATGTGTAGGCTTCTCACACATACTAAATACCCAACTCATCTGTATTACTTGTGCATGTGCTAGTGAGACAGAAGTTTTCCATGAAAAACCTTTCAGCTGTGGAAAATAGAACCTATGAACCTAAATCAGACAAAATGGAAAGACAGAGAAAATGCTAAAGTAATGCAGCAATTCTTACATTTACTTTGCCTTTTATTTATTTTTAGTAAGTATACATATGCATATTCATATTCCATGTCATCTTTCATTTGTTAAAATATATCCATTTGTGCATTTTAGGCCTTCAACAAAAAGACACTAGCATTAAGAAAAGCATGCAATTAGGGTTAGTCTCTTCAAACACATCTTAAGGTGTGCAGTTTTTGGTCCATCCATTAGCTATATGTACATATCTCTGTGGAGGGTTACAAGGATCTTCTGGAACCTATCCCAGCTCTCTTCAGGCAAAAGGCATGGGCAGACCCTGGACAGGTCTCCACATGTAGACAAACAACATACAACCATGCACATTTACACTCTTTTCACACTTTTACGTGTGTTTTATTAATTTCTTTATTTCTTTATTTATTTTTTGGACTGTGGGAGGAAGCCAGAGTCCTTGGAGAAAACTCACAAAAGCAGAGAACATACAAACTTCACACAGAAAGGGAAGTTACCCTCCTCTTCCTCAGCCATGACGTTGCATGTAAAACTGGGAGGTTTGAGTTGTTATCTGTCAAATCCATGTCATTTTTATACAACAATTTGTTTAACTTTAACTCTGTCTGATGGCTTCCTTGTTGAATTCTATCAACATTTCCAGCACATTTTATCACTGCTCTTCATCCAAATGAAAAATACTAGAAAAATGAGAACTTCCAGCTATCAAGCCCAGTGAAACCCAATAAACCCCTTATTTCTTTAATTAACTCAGATATTAAAATCTCCAAAGCATTAACTCATAGAACATAAAAGTCATATCATCCATGAGTCATCAGATGAATTTTTTTCTTTTTTTTTGAAGGAACACAACTGAACTTGACCCCGACCAACCCCAACCCACCCCCCACCCCCCTCGCCAACCGACAGCACCCAAAAAAAAAAGCCTTGGCGTTTCTGCATCACCTGCATAAGGGACTATGTAATTTATAGAGTGACCTCCATTCAGGAAAACATGCCTCTCAGCTGCCAATCAAAGTGTACAATTACTTTTACAGGTCTCGTCACAGTGTTTGCAGACATTGTAACTTAATACAGTACTCCTCAATTCAGCTGAGCAAAAATGTCATACTTACAATTGATGCAGAAAAAGCTTTTGAAAGGGTCATTGTTTTCTATATTTGTAAGGTTTGATTTTGGAGAGTCGTTCATCAACTGGATCAAAATTCTCTCCACGTCACCATTAGTCACTGTCATCAGCAAGGGAATAACATCACATTGTTTCATGCTACACAGAGGGACTAGACAGGGATGCCCACTCTCATCAACATCAACATCAAAGGCATCAGTTTTGTCTGAAAATTAAGCAAATGAGCCCCAATGTTCTACCAAGGAGAGACATCACTTATGTTGAGCTAGATAAGCTAACTCATCCAAGCTCTTAGCTCATTCCTTAAGCATTTGGAGGTAATAGTTCCACAACCTCATGCCAGTTTATGAAAATGGACGACGACACTTTGCTTGCAGGAACGCACATGGTTTCGAGAGTGGGGGGTTTAACTGGGTGCTTAAAGCTGTCATCAGTCAAATTCAGATCATTTTTCAGCAACAACTTGTTTTACTTGGATTTATATCCTAATCGCACCCCTTGTGGCAGAGCCAATTTAATGATGCATCTGCGTGTCTGCGAGCAGCATGTTTGAGAGAGGGACAAACACGGTCAGCACGTTGTTCAACAGCAATTAGCCCAATGAACCGTTGCAAACATGGTTATCAGAAGTTTAACCTTGATAAAGTGATAATAAACTGCTGGCAGACGACGTGGGGAAATTCAGGAGTAAAATAACACAGCCACACAGCTACCTACTTTATGCAAGTAGTGTTATCAATATCCAAGTTCGCTACTTGCTAACTGGAAGCAGTGGGTCTTTAGTATTTGCATGGAGCATTCTGGGGAGTTAACAGCATACCAAAAATAGTGTATTTATTGTTTTTGCATTTGGAAATTTGCAAGAGTAATGTGTGTTTAGTCATAAGGGTAAACCAGAAAGGATGATAAATGAAGTTTAAGATTTTATCACATAGTTGTATTCATTGCTGATGCAATTCAAATTGTGTCCAGCTGTGTTGCATAAGTTGCTGAATTACTTTTATTGCCTCACTGGGAAACATTTATTTTGTCAAAAATGATAAGATATATATTCATGAAGATATGAAGAATGTGGTAGAGGAACAAATTTAAAATTGTAAGAAACAAATTGTGAAAGGGGGGATTTCTTGCAATATCAATGACCTTCCTATAAGAAAACAGAGTGGGGGAGGGGATGCTCTCTCCAGAAAACCATCAAATCTTGGCCACTGAAACAGTGAATTTAAAGAAAGGACATAAACTACACTGCAAGATAAAACAGGAGGGTATTGAGCTGAGGAGGGAGTACTGTGGATGCAAAGTATCACAGCTGAGCTCTCTGGAGACGTTGCGAGGGTGCACACCTGAAGACAGGTGCTAATTCTTTCTACTATCTGCATCAAAAGCATCAACTTAGCCCAGGGATCGAATCATTGAGTCCTATTACATAATTCCTACATGATTGCTGTTAGAATCATCTGTTTGAATAGAATTTTTTTTCTACATTGAACTGCATCTGCCACATCTTTTTTAGAATGTGTTTCTCGAGCTACGGTAAACTAACCCATATGAAATTAAGTTGAAAAGATTAAACATTACATGCTGTGAAGAATTTTTTTTTTTAAAGTGAAGTTAAAGTAGAAATAACATTTTTATTTGCATTTCTCATATTGTCTTGATTTTTTTTTGTAATGATGTGGGGTTGCAACTAAAATCAAAGAAATTCAGTAAATTTTCTTGAGGACTATGTGACTGCTAAAGTTGGGAAGGAACAAGCATTCAGGAACCATACGAAGGTTTACTCATGGGAGAAAATGATATTGAACATTTTAAATGTCTAAAACTGTTTATATTTTATTTAATTTCATTGGTGTCCCTAAGGAACAATTCATCAGCAGGCCCATCTCCATGCAGGATTCATGAATTGTTTTGCTTTTAATCAGTCATGGTTAGATGCAAGTTTGTACGTGGAGGGTTGGGGATGAGCTGTACAACAAATGGTTTTAGTGAATTTTATTTTGTACTCTCAGTAACAAACTGCCATAATGATTGATTTTTTTGTTTTAGAGAAATTAGTCAATAGAAAGAAAATGACAGCAACAATATTTAGAATGTCTGTGGCATTTAAACGGATTGTGCAGTATTTGGAGGACACGGAAATGTTTGTCTTTACACTTCCAGTAGCTTGGACTCAACACTGGATACCCAGAAAGAGGTGTTCATTGATTAATGTTGTTGATGCTACCTTCTAAAGGCTCAACAGAAATCAAAATTTATCATATTAGTTGTCCAGTATCGCTGTAGCCAGAGATTTCTGTTGCTGGCTGACAGGAAGGCAGCTCAGTGTGTTCGTCGACTGCTGTGGTCAATCCGCCTCAAGGCTGAAAATAGTGTGCATACAGAGTTGTGCATAGTGGTCGTCTGAGGTACCATAGACTTTCTGTCAACTCCAACCAGTCTGGTCATTTTTCTCTGCCCTCACATCAATAAAGTGTTTCCATCCGAGAACTGCTGCTCACTGGATGTGTTCTTGTTTTCAGTCAATTCCAAGTAAACTCAAGTGACATGATGTATGAAAATCCCAGGAAATAAACTGCTTTGGAAATACTCAGAGTAAGTCACGCCCCAGTAATAGTGAGATATCACAATTCCTTCTCTCCTCTTATGTTTGATGTCAGCGTTAGTGAAACTCCAGGCCTCTCTCCGCATAATTTTACACACTGCTGCTTCATAACTGGCAGATTGGATAATTGCACGAATAATCAGGAGCAGGGGATGTTCCCTAATAAAGTGCTAAGTGAGAGCATATTCCATTGAAGTTATAAACAGTCACTATCAGGCTGGGGTTGTGGAACAAACAGTCAGAAATGATGTGGTGGGTGGAGGACCCAGATGAAGGTTTACAGGTGGAGGCAGGATGATGTTAAAAGTGAAAGGGCTTTAACATCTCAGTCACAAATGCACAACTTGAGGCTCTGCAGTGGCTTATTCTCCAAAAATACCAAAACAAAACAGAGGTAGGAAACAAATGGGTGAACCAGGGCAATCCAGGAATATAAATACTGAAATACTGAAGGAACTAGTGAGTAATGTTATGTAGGTGTGCCAATTACTGAAGGAATCAGACGTGAGAAGCAGACAAGAAGGAAAACTACACACTAAGCACAATGTATTATTTATTTTCAGATAGGAAAAGCATCTAGTTTGGAAAATGCATGGTCATTTCACGATTACACATAAGCTGGTTGACAAAACAAATCACCATTGCTATTGCTCGCAACATAGTTCTTAAATCTCTAGAATTTAAACAAACTGTCAAGATGCAAAGAAGTCAAAGTGCTCCAGAGTTTAGGTAAAGATTTATGGAGGGCATCAAAATACATTTCTGACGATTTACCAAATATGTAAAAAATGAAAACTGTGATGCAAAACGTTTATGTGAGCCGTAAGCCATTTATGTGTGTGTATATCTTTTGGGTAACTTGCTGTCACATGATCAGAACCAGCGTTATTCACCAAGTACATAGACATATACAAGGAATTCTTTGTGGGCAGCTGTTGACTCTCATATGCACTGTGATGAATAATAATAACATTAAAAGAAAATGATGTATACATATAGCCAACTGTCTGTATACATAAGAGATGTTTTATGTGCAATGATTCGCAAGTGCAGTGCAGTGGATGATGTGCTCAGCAGTCCTTACATACGGCTCCATGCCAGTTCCTGTTCCCAAACCCAATTTTGAATCGGCCAGCACATTCAGACCGAAAAGAGATTCTGAACCTGAAAAGTTGTTTTGCAAGAGAACCGAGAAATACCTGGTTCTTTAACTACTGACAACATGCATGGAAACAAATGATGTGCAGTGGTCCGCAGAGGAAACCAAATGTTTGGTGGCCATTTGGGCATCAACAGGATTAAAATTAAAGTAGATACCAATACAAGAAAAAATAGGCTTTATGCTGAACTGGAGGAGGAATTGGCCAAGCCTGGGTTCACCTGTACGCCAGTTAAAATTATTAATAAACTCCAGAAACTCAAGGAAGAATATAGAGATAGCAGAAAACAGCTGGACGTGAAGGTACAGGCCTGTCATTGGACAGCGTGATGGTCAGAGACTTACAAACCAGGTGACAGATGTGCCTTTGCTGTCTGTTAACTGTTACCTTAGTAACGCGGAGTAACGTCCTCCCACTTTGGTTTCTCCCTCTAAACTGGTGTGAATGTGGGCTGGTTCACCAGAAAGCACAGAGGTTCTCAGACTCCAGAACAAACCAGACTCAGAACCAGAACTATGTCTGTCTGAAAGCACTAGCAATGCACTGCAGCCTGGTTTTGTCCAGCTTGGTTGCAGCTCCAAACCAAATAGTACTGGAGCTACACAGGACAGACTTGATGACTGCAGTGTAGAACTGCAGCAGCAGCTGTTGATAATGCATGACAATACACATGTAACTGAAATATCATTACTTGATAAAAACATTTATTTTTGCTTAGACTTTAACTGAGTATCACAACCCCAATTCCAAAATAGTTGGGACAAAGTGTTAATTGTAAATAAAATCAAAATGCAATGACTTGTGGTCATACACACACACTAGCCAGGATTTCATTCACAATAAAACAGAGATAACATAGGAAATTTTGAAAATGAGAAATTTTAAAATTTTATTCAAAAAATTGACTCATTTCGAGTTTGATGGCTACTACAGCTCTCAAAAAAGAGAATTAGCTGAAAGAACAGGTAGCAAGCAATTGAATTAACTGGCATTAGATGTGTAACATGATTGGCTATAAAAGGGATGTTTTTGAGAGGCTGAGTCTCTCAGAAGTAAAGTTGGCCAGAGGCCATGGCTGGACTGGCCCTCTGGCATACCGGACAATGCCCGCTGGGCCGTTGGCTACTTTGGGCCGGGACAATCTTAATTTATGGAATGCAATTATGTAGATAATTCAAAACAGCACCGGCCCTTAAAGCACGGCAAGCAGCCCATTGGTCGTTTGTTTGTTTTTTTTGTTTGTTTTGTTTTTTTACATTGACACGTGGGCTGGCCAATGAAATAATTTAGGCCCCCGGGGTTTTGACTTTGCCATTTTAAAATGCATGAAGTGAGAGAGAGAAGGTTTTGTTAATAGCACCGGCAAGAATTTAAAACTACTTTCACCCCTTCAAAGATGTGATAATAAATGACATGTAAGCCAAATTAACTATGTTCCAGCATAGACATTGTTTATTAATATGCTGAATGGTCAATCTGTAGTTGTAATTGACCCGCGTGTGTTAGTCCATGAACGCTGGCAAACAATACTTCTCAGCCAATAGTAAGATCAGCAAATATGATGACTTTTTTTTCTAGAAGAATTTACAATTTCATTAATTACATGCCTGTGCAATTTCGTGTGAATAACCAAGGTTTATTGTTTTTTTTTTGTTGGTAATGACTTCATAGCCAGGACTGGACATATTTTATGCCAACACCAAAGGGGCATACATCCCATCACCTCTTCCTCCACGGGATGATCAAACCACTTGTAATCAGGCAGCCAGTTATCACCAACAGAGTGAGAAGATGGTCTAGTGAGGATGAAGAGGCTGCATGGTTCTAGTGCCAAAGATGCCACGGCCCAAGGACTTCAACAACTAAAGACTATTGCCTAACTAACCTCCCACAGTTTGTGACATGTGACTGTGTGTCTGACACACTAGTATGCAGCACAGGGGCCCTCTAGAGAATGCATGTCCCCATTATTCTTCATACACTCTAGACTTCCAGTACAACTCCCCACACTGCAGTCTGACTGTCATTGCCTTCATCTCAGATGGAGATAACAGAGTACAGAGAACTAACTCAGGACTTAGCGGGCTGGTGCCAGTGGAACTGCCTCCACATTAATGCATGAAAAACTAAAGAACTGCTGGTGGACACTCATCCACAATACCAGTGAACATCCAGAATATGGTGAAATCATGCAACTGAACAACAGACTGGACTCACCTAACACCACTGCAATTTATAAGAAAGGTCTGAGAAGACTCCATCTGTTTAGGAGACTCAGGTCCTTTGGCACGCAGAGGCCACCGTTGAGACTTTTGTATGACACCGTTTTGACTTCAACCATTGTGATGTTGCCCTACAGCATCTCCTGGTGGTATTTTGCAAGGCCCTCTTTATTTTAAAAACTCTTGTTTTATATTGGTTTTAGTCACATGGTTAGGATTTCAGATCAGAGGAGCCATCTTGTTTGTGTGGCCATGTACCTCTGCTGTGTCATCCATTGCATCTGCTGCCATTGAGCCCTGGAGAAACTGTCAGTTTATTATATTTGTACAATTCATAGTTTTGAATATTGTGTGATCATTTTTTTGTTTTTTTTTAAGATTTACAAAATTCATATTTTGTTATATGGAGCACAGGAATAATAATAATAATAATAATAATAATAATAATAATAACAATAATGACTTGCATTTATATAGTGCCTTTCATGAAACCCAAGGTCGCTTTACATGGTGGAGATAAACAAACAAAAAAACAAAACAGGGAGGGGACCTATGCTAGTCTGGGAAAACCAAAGAGAAGGTTTGTGTTTTCGAGGCTTTGAAACTGTGGAGGGTGGGAGAGTTGCAGATTTGAGGAGGGAGAGTAGCTCATCCCTATTAACCTAATATTATAATTTATAACAAATTTTATGTACGTTGATGGATATTTTTCTGTATTTATTTTTAGTTTCACAAAAAGAGAATGTTGCTGGCATTGTTAATCACGGTGACAAAGAACTTCAGTAAACGGACTTCAACTTAGCAGAGAATAGCCGGATTCTCTTTGATGTGGTCAGCTGGAGCAGGAGCATTTCAGAGCTGAAGGACTGCTTGAGATCACTGGCCTGCTCCTTCAGTGACAGGTAGCAGAAATACTTTGTCCCTGCTGCATCCAGACTGCACAATCGATTTACTCCCAATAGATCAATTATGACATTTTAAACTGTCCTCTTTTATTCACTGCACTATATGTTGCTTCACAGCATAAGGTTTTTATGTAAATAGAATGTATTCTTTGTAGTGCACATATATTTTTTCCTCTTTTTTTTTTCTTACATATTTTTATTATGCATACTGATTAAAAAACTTTGTTTCTTATTTAGGTTTTAGATTTTGTTTTGTTATGGTGCTGTAGCAATGTGAATTTTCCTGTGGGATGATTAAAGGCTTATCTTATCTAATGTTATCTTATATTCTATATAGCTTTATAGTTGGTATAAGGTGTTTGTGCTGATATGTTGTGTGTATTTTTTTTCTGTGCAATATGCCTGGGGGGGACCATTCACAGTATGTTCAGCTTTAGAGCAAACAGAATTTCTCACAAAAACTTTCCAAACAACCCATACTTGTACAATCTTTTTACACTTTACTGTCATGAACTTAACACTTGTTTTTATTTTTCAGTTTCTTTCAGAATTGACCTTGGGTTGAAATTGCTGAAACATCCAGTCTTTGAAAGATTGGCATCTGTCTTGAATGTTGTCCACTTGTATTTATTTAGTTTTTTTTCTCAGTATAGAAAAGTGTTCTTATAACTCCTCCCAAGTTGATAGGCAGCAACAATTGCTTCTCTAAAAACATTGAGGATGTCTTTCCAGACAAGCAATGTCACAACACTCAAAGCACAAAACCTGCTGATAAGGACCAGATGATTGACTGATGTGTAAAACTTTAAAATGAATTGTGTGCTTTCTTTTTCATTTGAATGGAAATTGCCCTCTAATCTCATAAGTACCTAAAATACTACTTGATATGTTTTTCAAGCTGTAAATGTGAAAGGACTCCATATTTTATAACACTGATAAAAATTAAAAAAAAGTCAACGCCATCTGAGCCTAGTATCTTCTCTCTGTGTTGGTTTCCATTAATATCACCATTACGAAACATTTTCAGAAAAACTTTCATACAAGGGTGTAATAAAACTGCCTTTGACTTGTCTGAGAACATTTTGCTTCAATTGTACTTCTTGTCTATTTTATTCAGTTATTTCAGTTATCTTGGCAGCAGAAGAAATAGACACACACAAAAACAAACAATATTTACAGGCAGAAGATGCAACACTCCTTAACTGAGCTAAAGTGAATAAATTAAATGTAGTTTTTCTGACGGAGTAGTTGGCAAATGTATTTCCCGTCAATATTCTCTAGTCCATAAAGATACTGTATGAAACCAACCAGAAACCTAGCTAATATTTTCATTTAGAGTTTGTCAGTATTCATTTTCTTTTTTTACTTTATGAATACAAGTGCTTAATCACAACCACCTGCAGGGTAAAAAAAACAGCAAGCTTATGACCTGAAATTTAGAGCAAACTAATGAGAAATCTTAATGTTTCAGTTTTTCACCAATTTTCAATTACTTGCAAACTGGTAAAATGTTTACAGGAGATTTTTGTTTTTGAGAAGACAAGTTACTTGTCCTCTACAAGTGAACTATTTTGTTTGGGATGGGGATGTGTTAATTGATTAATACATAAAACACCCACACAAATCTTCATAAAGGGCGTGAGGGGATTTGGCTTATAACCATGAACAAATTGGTAATTGTAAAATCTGATAACTCATTTGTGTGACGCACTCAATTACTCAACAAACCCCCTGTGACATAATCCATAGGTTTTCTGAGAGGTGCTTTTGAAGCCTCTTTCTCTTTTAGACCAGGGTTCCATGTTGCAAATGGGCGGCGCGAGCAGGCCTGTTGGTGAGCTTGAATACTACCTTTGTTCAGTTCCTGCAAGTTAGCTATTTTAGCTTGGATGGCTTAACTTACATCAACCTCTGATGACTGGGGGGACCCAGCTGCTGCAAGCCAACGAAATCAATGAGCTACAGACTGTCTGTCTTTCATCACTGTACCCTTCCAGACAAACACAAAACATAATGGTCTCTTTGTACCATTAACAGCAAAACAAGCCATATTATCTTTAAAATAATAATGACTATGCTCTAAAGGTCTTTTTTGTTAAAACAGTGCTAAGACCTAAGCTTCTAAAGTGATGTCAGCTAGCCACTGGCTTTGTCAGCTACCAATCAAAATACTGCACCCCTGATAATACAAACATTTGTGAATTCATATAATTTTACTTAATGTGGTATTTCACCCCTGTACAGTTGATGTAAAATCTACTTATGGAGACCAAAGCCATCTTTGTTTCTGCTGCAGAATTGAACATTTTAGCATGGGGGTCAATGGAGATTGCTCACCATAACTGCAATTTTCTGCACTACAGGTTTAGCCTCACACTAGCAAGCCAAATATATTTTTCCCTGATTGCCCTCCATCACTCTTTGTTCAACCTAGTTAGATCAATATCAAGCTCTTAACCCTAGGTGCTCCCCAGTGAGCCAGACCTGGATCTTTGTCATGTCAGTTTTATTGTTTATTTCTGAGCATAGCATCCCAGCTTGATCAATGTTTGTTCAACCTTCAACTGTATAGATTATTAAGTGTTTGGACAATGACATGGACTTTTTATGATTTTGCCTTCATGCACTACAACAGTGAATCTGGAAAAACTCAATCAAAGTTAAGCTCAGAGAGGGGACCCAAATGCAGAACACAAAGGTTAGTTGGATGTTGCTGTTTATTTGCACAAAATGCAG
>JBAMYA010044541.1:0-12399 GCA_037176975.1 Arrhamphus sclerolepis
TAAGTAAGAGAGAGCAGGGATGAAGTGCATAAATATATATATATATATATATATATATATATATACCACCAGTCAAAAGCTTGGGGACACCTTCTCATTCAATGGTTCCTCTTTACTTTTATTACTTTTTACATTTTAGATACATACTGAAGACATCACAGCTATGAATCAAACTATATTGAATTATGTAGCAAACAAAAAATTGTGAAAGAACTCGAAACATGTTTCATATTTCAGATTCCTCAAAGTAGCCACCCTTTGCAGAGTTAAGCCAAAAGGGCCAACCAGTGCTCAGCAGCTTGAGGAACTCCTTCCAGACAGTTGGAAAACCATTTCAGGCGATTACCTAATGAAGCTCATCCAAAGAATGCCAAGAGTGTGGAAAGCAGTAATCAAAGCAAAGGATGACTATTGGCATGTTTTGAGTTATTTCACAGTTTTCTTGTTTATTACACAGTTCTACGTGTTCATTCACAGCTTTTACGCCTTCAGTCAGAATCTACAATGTAAATGAAAAGAAAGAAATAAAGAAAACCATTAGGCTACATGAGGTGGGTATACACATACACTATATACATGTACTTCATAATTAGACAAAATAAGAGATTTCATTGGTCTATTTTTCACTGTCCCTAAAACTGACCAATCAGAATTGATAAGGCGTGGCTTGAGAGATTTCTCTCTCCCCCTCCCTCTTTTCTTTCTCGTCGGTTTTCTTCTAGTAGCAGTCAGAGGGAGGAGTTGGTCGGTTGGTGTTGTTGTCTGCTGCTTCTGGGGACTCAGAGAGCTGCCAGGGTCGTCGTTGACTGCTGCCCAGACCAGACTTTGGTGCCTACCTCTTAAAAAAAAAGAGAGAGAGAGAGAGAGAAAGAAAAAAATACCACTGCGAGGACTATCCGGTGAGTGTTGTTGTTTTTCCACCTTGTTTACCAGCGGATGCTAAGCGGGGTCAACTTCAGTAGTTCTGGTGTCAATAACTGTCAAATGAGTTCACATGGAGCGAGGAGCCGGGGCGCTAACCTGCTAACCATCTTTAGCTACTTTTTTTCAGCGTAGAAAACGACTTATATGGCAGCGTTGAGCCGCAAGAAATAAAAAAATAGAATAAAAATAAACGTAGACTAAAACACGGTCTGTCTATCCTTCAAACTTAGCTTGTAGCACGACACCTTTCACCTTCGTTTTCTCTGTTGTCAGATTGTTAGCATCGTTGCAGCTTTGTCTCGTTCCCCTCTTGAGCGTAAAACCCGAGTCTGAAAAGTTTTAACAGCTTATTAACTAATATCATCGACGTCTTAACAGTTTATTCACAGGCACGTGATTCGAGTAAAATACTTTTACTTCCTGCTGTTGTCATTTGGTGAACATTCCAACCCTTTACCTTCACTCTTAACTTACTAAATCCCAGACAGCACTAGCTGTTTCTCAGTCATCTCTTGACATGAGCTGCCAGTTTAAATCACTCTCCTCCACTCACTGAGATGATGATGATAATGATGTTGAGTCAGAGGAGTGTTTTTGTGGTTGGTGGTGCAACTTTAAAGGAGATGTATTGTGGGGGGAAAAAATCCCTTTTTCTGTAACTGAAACTCTTTATTTGGCTGTTTTAAAGTCACTACCAACTCAAAAAAAACAAAAACAAAAAACATTTGAATTTATGCAACTCTGCCATGTCATCTAGTAAACTATTCAGACTTGCAGGTTTCTGTGACATCACGGACCCAGAACAAAGTAGACATTATGCTGCATTTATTGTATATCTAAATTAGGAAACAACGCTGCAACATAGATCTCAAAAGAGGCACACCCCATGAAAAGAGAAGTGTGGAGTGGAGTGAGAACGCTAAAACCATCTGCTGTCAACAAGGACAGTTCAGACACAAGGGGCAGCATCTTTCCTGCCAGTCTGATTCTCTCCTGAAAATAAGGAAGGAACAAGTGCAAGGAAACTGAAGTTAATCGACTAACCACTAGGGCTTCAAATGCAATGTTCAAATATCCAACTTTTCAGCAGAAAGTGGAGACAAGTCTACTCTTCTCTGGGTGACAAAAATGTGCCCTTTGATCTGTATTATAAAGAACTGTTGAATGTTTGAACTTAAACGTAAAGAAAGGAACGTATTTACAGCCTGGTAGGTAGCTCCTCCTGCCATTCCATTGTTCAGAATGACCTGGACCCTTTCAGGGTGACCAGTTTGTTCTGGACACCTGCTGGGTCCCTGCTCTGACAGAGCCCTGATTAGCCAAAGGCCTTGGTCGGAGCTCCAAATGTTGTTGTTTCTGCTCTGATACTAGTTGTTTCAAATGTCCTTTTGGTAGTGACATCAGAAGTGAGGATGGATGGACTTCATCAGCGTTAATTTAAGTTAACAGCAGTTAGCACCTCTGTTGGCTGAGTTTAGGTACACATGTTTCATCTGGCTTTTGGGGTTGTTTATTTCACCGGTTTGGGTTGCTAAAACGGTGCTACCTTGGGATTTCAAAGCCAACTCTTCAGAAACTTCAAGATGAAATTACAAGGTTTTTTTTTTCGCACAGTCTGTGCACAGACATGATGAGAAAAAAAGCTATTAACTATACTTTAAGATATATAAAATTATCTATTGTATTGTCCAGGAGCTGTTTTTCATTCTGGTGACATTCTGGTGTCTATGAACTGTGCACGAGCTGAAAATGTGGTGAAAATAATATCCAATAAAATTTAGACATTTAAACTCAGAATGTGTTTTAAAAGAAATTCATTGCTGCCACCCATAAATTTGAATCAAGTATCAGAGTCCCTCCTTCTACAGGCCTCCGTGCCATGAAATGGCGCTCTTTTGTGCAAGAGGACATACAGCAGCAGCTGCACTTCTCAACGACTCTGTGTGTGTGTGCGTGCACTTGTGTGTGTTTGCACATGTGTGCATGTTTGTCCTGTCTCCGTCAGTATGCCGGGGTGTAATTGCAGCATTCTTGGAATGCTGACTGAATTCAGTGACTTAAACATGCAGAACAATGGCTGTTGTGATTGAACCTGATCTCTCTCCGAGCACGTTGAAATACTTTGCATGTTCGTTGCATGAACTTGCCTGGTTGTGTGCTTCACTATCTACTAGAAGGCTTTAGTAGGACTCAGTGCATGCAGGGCAATATGCTGTTTGAAAACCAGGATATGTAAAAGGTTGAATATTGCTTTATTGGCCATCCAGCTCATAGGACCTATCACCCTGTAGCTGGGTTTGATAGCAGTCTAATTTCAAAGTCCACATAACAAATCTTATCCTTTCACTACAAGTGTGTTGCTAGTGTAAATTAATGAGGTAGACCATTTTGGGTCCTCTGTGGCCCTTGGAAATGATATGAATGGCTCATGTGCAACAAAAAAATCCATCTAAAATAACCAACTGTGCAAGTTTGACTTGGCAGAATGTTTGTTAAAGAAACTTATTTTGTGTGACAGAAACCATCGTCCTGGCTGAGTAGAGCAGTAGCTGCTAGAAGCTGAGTTTCATACTTCTGTTCTCTAACAGGGTAGGGTGTTCTGCAGTGACAGAAAAACAGGATATGGTCTCCAACACCCTGTTGATCAGTGGCATTTCTGTAACGTTGTGGTTTTCAACCTGCCATTGCTTTTACAGTTTGCCTGTGGCAAGCACGCAGGAAAGTCTTTGTTTTGCATTGTGATGCGTCTTTTGTACTTATTTGGAACAATAGTGAGCCAACACCTGTGATCAAAATATGACAAAAATGTGCTAAAAGCTTTACTTTTGTATCCCCCAAAACAACTAGACATTATCTTTGGGTTGAGCATGTGTTGTTACAACTTGATGAATATCCAAGCTGATACAAGATGAACAACCTGGTATTGATGTTTTTTCTTCTAATGTGGGGAAAAATGTTGACTGCAGTCATTTGGGTCATATTACGGAGGCATCCAGATACTGAAATTTGCTGCATCGAACTGCCATCAGGCCGGAAAAGGTAACGTGATATTTGCAGTTAAACTGTTGCTAAATTCCATGCAAATGTGCTTGCAGCAGCGAATTCTGTTTGTCCAGCTATGAGCCATAACTTTCTTTGTGATGCTACATCAGGAATTCCAAAGGATTTCCTGATGGCGATGGCACCGTGTGCCACATGTAATACCTTTAGATTTAAGATAAAAAGAGGGAACTTTTGATGCGTGCTTACTGTTAATTGTATTTGTTCCCCATGCCACCATGACATGAAAACAAGAGTAGAAAGTAACAGTTGTGGAAAATAAATGTTTTATTTGCCATTTCTAATATAATGCAACCATTTTCCCTTTTTATATGACAGTTTAGTGCACTTGTAACTTATTTATGTGCATCATTTGAGGAGGAAAAACACCCCTGTTGTAGTTGTTAAAGACATGATTTCTTTTAAACAGACCAAACTGTGTAAAGTGTCCCTGAATCTTACAGCTCCAGGCTCTTTTGTACTGTCTTTTCCTCCCGTTATCAGCAAATAATCATCCGGTTTACTGTGGCCCACCGGCCACTGCTGACTCAGCCAGTTGCTGCCATCTGGGCTGGAACGGAAAACACAACAGACTTCTCACTTGCTCAAGAGCCTCAGATGCTCAACTCTCAGATTTTTCAGGGTGTGTGGTAGACAGAGGCGGAGGAGGAGGAGGCTGTGAAAAGACAGTCAGTCGTGTTTGCACACCTGTCGGATATGCCCAGAGGCTTCAAGACATGTAATCACCATTGTAGGAAAATCAAAGGTGATAAAAGAACTTTAGTGCTACCATGACTTACAGGGATACCTTCTTGGAGATGAACAATTGTCAGTTTTTTCCCATAACATCTGTTTTGTTTGTTTGTTTGTTTGTTTTTTCTTCTGTTCAGCTTGCAAGCCAACATGTTTGTTGAATCAAGGTTAAAACTTGGAATAACCCAGCTCTCACTCGCACAAGGCGCCTTTTAAGGTTCACAGTTTGGTAAAAGCAGGATTAATAAACCTCAGTTTTTAGATCAGCTTATTATCTTAAAAGCTAAGCATGTTTTAACACTAGAGCCAGTAATGTTCACCAGCACTAATGTTTCCCAACCTTCCTGATTTTTCTTTCTTTCTTTTTAAAAAAAAAAAAAAAAAACTAAAAACATTTTTTATTACTCCCGGAAAATAAGTTATTTGTGCGTCGTAGACCTTGGCTGATTCGCAGTAAAAAAATTCCAAGTTCCTGTTTTACCTCAAACTAGCGACCTCCCTCGTATTTGTCTGTGAGAACAAGTGTGTGTACGGCAGCGCTGCCTTGTGACCCAGCACACTTCCCACTCACGTTTCACTTTTTGTGCTCACATCCTGTCAGCGGACGGCGGCGCTCTGTGATTCTGTCTGTTGTGCAGTTTCAATATACTCACACAGTTTTAACTGTTTGTGTTCAGTGGCTGTGTTTGTGATGGTCTGATCTGTTAGGTATCTGTGCAGTATTTTTTTGAGTTTGATTGTCAATATGTTTTTTTTTTCTTTTAACCGTTTAACCCCTGCACGTCTGTTTTGTCTTGCAGTATGTTATATCAGTTGTTTCTGAAACCTGAGTCATGGAAGAAAAAGGTCATTTAAAATGCTCACAATATGTCAGATCGATTTGCACAAACAACTTTCAAACAACAAGCTTCCTTGCTTTGGCAGTACATTCACAAATGCCCAAAGCATCTTATTTCTGGGACACTGGAAAATTGGAAAGCCTTTTTTTTTTTTTCTTTTCAGGAAAAAAGCTTGAGGGGGAAAAAAAGCCTTGTTATCAATATCTACATGCCACTGATCACTTCTACACAAGTCTAGTTCTCATTTCATTTATCATAGAATGCTCCTCTAACTGAATGTATAAAATATCATTCTTGACAGTAATAAGCACGCTGTGCCATTCCACTTGTTTTTTTTCATCCCCACAGCTGGAGGAAGGATCTTGGCCTCTGTCTGTCTGCCTGTCTTTCTGGCTGTTTTGCAACTTGGCTTCACACTCGCTGATCACAGCAGGTGCAGGGATCTAAAATTTATAGCTGATCATTGTTCATTACAGTCTAATGGCCCATGAGAGCAGTAGTATGAGGATATTCAGGAGGACACCTGTCATGCTTTAGTAAAAAGAACAAAACAGCACTTTGGGTCATGATTTTGGTTGTTAAAGCTCATTGTTAATTGTAATAATTTGAATATTGTAGTTTTTTGTTGATTCGTATGGTGCTGTTTGCTTATTGCAGCTACAAGGTATGACACTGTACAGTTCCGTGTGAATAACTGATTATAGAGCAGGTCTGTGAGTGTAAAAGAATAAATGACAAGCAGTTCCTGGAATGAGTCATGTCGTAATTTGGCAAAGATTGGCTTGTTACAAAGCAATATTTGTAGTTTCAGAAGTCAGAGTTCCCTTTTTTTCCTCACATTGTGTTCTTTCTGGCCACCTCAGTTTGCACATAAGTGTTGTTAAATCTCCTAGTAGGAATACATGATGTACAGAATGAACAAAGGCAACAAAGTAAATGCAATGCTAGGATGAAGATCTTTTTCTCTTTGGTTAAGTCAGAAGATCCGTCTCATAACAAGAGCCCAAAACTGGCTCTGTGAAGAATGTGAACAGATTATACTGGTTCTTTTTAAAGTAGAGTCAGTGTTTATGGAATACCATGAATGGGTTTGTTTTTATAAGGCCCTAAGCCCTACTCACTGCTAATACATCCTTTTTTTTTTTTTTTTTTTGCGCATAGACAGTAGATAATTTCTCTGTTCTTTTGCACTGTCTTTCATGTCGATACACTGTAATTGATCTGCCAAAGACTAGAAATGTCTGCATTATTAGCTTTTTATTTTTGATCAATCAGCCCGGACCCAGACTGGATCTCTGCAGCGGGAGGCACAAACACACAGTGCTGCAATATGCAAGTGTCCTTTATCCTATACCTAATACACTCAAATGAATTTGTATTTTTGATGCCAGAGCAGCAATATATGAGTACAGACATCCAGCAACAAAGTTTATCTTTGACAACAGCTTATCTGGATACAACCTTAGCGAACAATATGCTTTTTTGTAAGGACGTGGTTATAAGCACATTATTTTACATCATTATGCACAACACATTTTTCTTTCCACTGTCCAAATGCCTTTTAATGGGCTCCAGAAGCAAGAAATATTCAAAGCTATTCAAAGTTGGCACCTTTTAACATGTAGGTAAATGGAGATTTGCTCTGTTTTGGAGCCTGCACCCTGTGGTCAGTCAGTGAACTGCAACAAATTGTACTTTTTTTTTCTTTTTTCTTTTTTTTTTGGATGAGCTTCAACTCAGAAGTGGGATGGTTGCTGCTGGGTGAATATCTCAGTGTTTGGTTCTAGTTTTCAGTTAGGTTAGACATGACAGTGTCATTCACTTTCTTGCTTTCTCTGTCATCATTATGGGTCTCTTTGTTACCTCTATTGGACATGTAGAACTTTGTATAATGCTTAAAATCACCTCTCTGACACTTACCTCACAGGAAAAAATCTAGCAAGAAGTCAACACCTGCGGCTGCTGCTTTTTGTTTTTGATGTTGCGTGTTGCACAGGCAGTGTTCAAGCTCTAATCTTGTAAAATGGGAGCCAAAATTAAACCCATGATGTTTCACACATGCCATGAAGCTGGTTGTTCGAGCTGGCCTTTGTTTTAGCTGCATTGTCATCACTAACATCTTCAAATGTGATATTTACGGCATTGAGCTGTAGTCATACTTTCTTGGTTTTGTATTATGCAGACGGTTGCACAAAGACAGCTGGGACAGGCTGCAGCTGATCCCTATGACCCAAAATAGGAATAAGTGGGTATAGATAATGGATGGAGGAATGGTAGATACTGTGCCTGCACATTCATCCTTCAGCCAGGGTAGCATATAGATTATTTAGTCAGTTTGTAGTCTACATTTCAAGTTACATTTCATTCTTTAGTGAGCTGCTATCTAGCTGCCATCTGTGGATGTGCTTATACAATTCAGGGAAATTAACCAAGAAGTTGGAACAGATTGAGAGTATCATGTCCTTTTGACCTATAGTGACATTGTGTTATGCTCATAAAGAGAATCATGCGTGTAATTTTGGCTAAAACAGAAGTAAATACATCAGAGCCCGGTCAGCTAATCAATGATCATAGCCAGTCAAACTGAAAACTTTCTGATTCCAGTCAGCTGGCAATCATTTGACGCATTTGTACTCTTATAAGAGGTTATGCTCTTTGTGATTTTTCTCTTCCTTTCCTCTTTTCATGGTTATACTAGAGTAACAGTCAACATTTGCTGATGTGATGCCTGTTAGGTAATCTATGGGAGTGGCATTCACATTGGAATAGTGTTGTATGGTCCCGTGGGGCAGGCCTAACTTGGCTGCCTGAGTCTATCAGAGAAAGAGTCTGTATTGGGGAAGATTGCTTAATGCAGTCACATTCACACTTGCTAACACTAGTTTCACACAAGAGCCAGTCACACGCAGACATGGTTCCCTTTGTATCTGCAGTGCTGTTGAGATGCGAGACTTGGCAGAACAGAAGCAGCATTGAACAGAGACGTAGGAGGAATTTCTACGCCTTGAGTCCCACTCTACGCTGCAATGGCTGGTAGTAGCCAGACAGCCTCTCTGCTTCCTCCCTCACTCCAAATACCAAGCTCCCTCCTTCACTTTCCTACTTGCATTTTGCCTTGATTTCTTTTCCTCCATCCATTGTTCTCTTCTTACATGCCTTGGCAGTCTCTCCCTCTCTCTCTTTATACCACTTTCTCTTTCTCTGCATTGGCAGAAGCCTCTCTGACTTGTTTGCTGCATCCACTGACCCCTCCACCCCCACCCTTCTGCAACAGAGGCCAGATGTGACGAAGGGATAGTGCTGAGTTTGTATTGAACAAGTGTAAAATTAGGCAGCAGGCCCAGCTGGCTGGTTGAACTATGGGGCATGCAGAAGAGAAGAGCTCATCAGAGTTGAGATCTACAGCTGAGGAGGAGGCTCAGCTCTTTGCTTCAGTGTCACAAGTGAGTGTCTGGTTGTGTGTTTCAGATATGTGATGCACTGTTTCCTTCTGAGAGCCTTTCAGATGGCAGCACGAGTCCTTAGAAATGAGCTGACACACAACTCTACAGTGATTTCTGAAGAGTTTTTCAGTGTGACAGGAGTGCTTTTAGACTGTGGTTAGTGGACCAAAACATTAAAAGTAAAAATTTTAAGTTGGGAGACAGCAAGAGCCCAGCAAGATAAGTGACACTTACTAAAAACAATTAAATATTCTTTCAGTTTGAGCTGAAATTGATACTACGCCATGGAAAAACTCTAAAGGTGGTCTTTTTGTTTGTGGTGATTTTCATCACGATGAGTTATTGTTAGTGAAAGTAGCTCAAATTCCAGCCTTTATGAGAAGTGAGTCAACAGTCTTTCGAGATCTAACGGAGCCAGCTTTCATGCTTAACTGCATTGGTGAAGACCAAGAGAAAGGACAAAAGTACAACCATGTGTGATACTCACTTTAGACAGGAGGATTATGTAGCTAGAGATTAGATGGAGTTCCAGATGTGCGCTGGGAGCAGGTAGCAGTTACCCGATGTCTCCAGATGTTTGAGCCCAGAATGTCAACATTGGCAGGGCTGTGAGACCCTGCTAAACAGAGACAAGCTTTTACAACTGACATCTTTTCTTATTTTCTTTTAAATTTGGTGGTTTGTCTGTCATTTCTCTCTTCATATACCTCCTTTTTCATAAAGTAATTGCAAGGCTGTGGTCTAGAAGTAACCGATGACCAATGTATTGTGCTTTTTATTTTTGATCTAATGCATTTGGGAGAAAATGATGGATTAATGAAAGTTGGACACATGTTTATAGTAGGATGCATGATAGTCAATAGTAGTAATGTACTGGGATAAAACAAACCAACAACAACCTTGAACACCCTTCAGAATCTTTCTGAAGCGTGCTCATTTTTTTTGACAAATGCTGTTACAAGAAAGTAGCCATAACATATATCTTTCTTTTTAGTTTTATTGCAGGCTGTCACTCATGTACAATTAGTGATGGTGTCACAAAAGGAATTATTTTTATTTATTTATTTATTTATTTTTTTTGAGGACCCACAGATTGACATTTAATGAGTAAAGCTGCAGGTGTGTTTCCCAATGTTTCAGTGAAGTTTTGTACATATTGCAGTGTTACTAAGAGCTGCTCTCCATGTGAGTGTGTTTCAGCAGCAGCACGTGTGCTCAGCCTCACCCAGAGCCTCCAAGTGTGAAATTCTTCTGCACCATTAAGCGCAGTTGATAATGTTGGAATTAAGCCTAAAATAGGATTTGGTGAGCTTTTTTTTTCTTTTTTGTGCCTAACTCATGGACAAAGTAGCCAAAGGATATTTACTTTTTTTTAAATTAACATTTCATATCTGACTCGGTACACATTAAAGGGCATTTATGAAGAATTAAAAGTTAATTTTTCTCCTAGGAGGTTCCAAAAGTTGGCCTTTCACCAGTTGCCTGGCAGTTTGATTGACACAAGGGTCTCTTTTCTATGAAATCAACGCATATGTGTCTGCCTGATAATCTACTTACTTTACTCTTTCTTAAGACGATTGCCAGTTATACGAAAAAAAAAGGCTGAAAATGGGTCGATTAATCATGATCAGTCAGCATCTGTTATTGTGACACTTGTCTAAGCTTGGCTTCTCTACCTCATGCTGCCAAGCTTTGCTTTGTTTTCTATTATTTACTGAAATTGTGGGGTGAAAACGGCACTCAGATCTGCATGGTATTAGACTTCAGGCTACTGGGATTCTTGACCTGCAAGTTTCACTTTTAAAATTTGTGCTTTTATTTGAAGGAGAAGAGTTAAAAGTCTCAGTTATGCAGCAGTGGGAAGCAAGGCTGCCATTGTGGCATGCTGGGCAGGTCCCAATCTCCACCAAGCCCATCCTCTCTCTGGCTCTCAAAAGCCCCCCCCCCCACAAAATCTCCATATTAGGGCAAAACTCGGCCAACCTCCTGCTAGCTGATCTCAACCCCACATGGAGCCCCTCCAACACGCCCTGCTGTCACATTTGCTCTGGCAAAGGGAGCCCGAGGGAGACGCAGCTCCCCTAACCCAGTTTGAAAGCCTGTTTTCATGACCAGTCAAAGCAGCAGAGGGATTTTAAAAATGGATAGAGAAAGCTGAGGCCAGTGTTGTGTTGCTGCGTTTGATTAACGTGTACTATCTACTGGCAAATGGTTTCCTCCATTTTTAAAGTTGCAGACATCACATCCTAAATTTAAGTGGCGTAATGCAGGTGTCTCGTCCTATTCTGCTTGTTTGTATTTTCAGTTTTTGTGAGGGGTGTTTAAATGTTTGGTAATGCACTTTCTAAAGTATAACAGTAAAATTAGACTCTTGGGATGGTTTTGTTTTTTTTTTGTGTAGGAGAAGTTGTGCTAATATTAATGAAGAGGAATGTTTGTGTGTGTGTGTGTGTGAATTCTGGTCAAGAAAGATCAGGAAACTGACAACCGAAGCAGTCTATCTTAAATGTTGTTGCTGGTACTCTAAAGGTGCTCTGAATAACACCAGTAGTGAGACACACCAGTCAAATGTCTGGTTGGTCCTTGGAGATTCCCAAACAGAAGTTATTTTTGTCATCGTTGTTCATTTTGGTTTCCTTTAGTTTATGCAAAAAATCCCTCCAAGAAGAAATGGCGTGACCTTGGAAGGAGAAGAATCATGAATGAATATATATGTATGTATGTACGTGCATATATATATATACGCACACAATATGTGTGTGTGTGTGTATATGTGTGTGTTTACTTTTAGGGGGGAAAAACAATGTTGAGAGTTGTTGTAAATACAAATTCCATGCATAAATTCAACGCAAATATGTCACTAAAATCACATTAAGCGTGCGCTGTGAACTGTATTCTCTGTGTGCAGTTATGCAGCTTCTAATTAGGTTGTGTTTGGCTACTCATCTGTAATTATTTGTTACAGTAAGGCATACCTCATTCTAAATAGTTCTTGACAAATGTATGCACATATCATTACACTACTGTAAAAGGTTCAAGGATAATAAGAACGAGCTAAACTATTGCTAAAAAACCTCTTTGGTAAATATCTCTGTCACTATGTCACAGTCAGATGAGCTGAATCTTAGTTTGAAATTGTGAAAAATTGTGTACCCTGCTGCATTCATTTTTTTATACTTACCATATATTGTCAGTGGGCGGTATCACAAGAGTTAAAAATCACACACGACTATTTATATCAATATTATCTGACACCATCTATCTCTCTTGTAAACCTGTGACAATGCCTTATTTTTCTATATTCAAGAGTGAAAGCCCTGTTGCCCTTCTTTTCTTTTCTTTTCTTTTCTTTTCTTTTCTTTTCTTTTCTTTTCTTTTCTTTTCTTTTCTTTTCTTTTCTT
>JBAMYA010044542.1:0-12398 GCA_037176975.1 Arrhamphus sclerolepis
TATCTGTTTGGGACAATTGCAGGGGGAGAGATCCTCCTGCACATTCTCCAGCCTCAAGGTCAACGGTACTCCCAGGTTGCAGCACACATCAAATCAGCATTAGTCTAATCTATGTCATGCAAACTCCTATATGTAAGCCAGTATTAGAGAATATATGTGTAAAAGATACCTTTAAAAGGCACAAGTACATTCCACAGTCTCCAGATCAATAACTGGTCTGTTTTCTCATTTCAGCCCTTCCTTCTCCTTCCCTCATCCCATCAGCCCCCTGGCCTACCAGCAGCTGCTGTCTCAGCAGCGGGGTCTTGGCACCTTCAGCCACGCCCCGCCCCTTATTCAGGCCCCACCCACCTTCTCCAGCCGCCAGGTGGGCATCGGTCTCTCTTCACTGCCAGGCTCCGCCCACATTGACCTGGTCAAGGTAATCCGATCTTTGATGCCAGTTTTGATGAATGTTCAGGTTCTTTTCTTTTAAGCGTCATTGACGTAACTGATTATTTACTGAAGTGAAGCAGCTCCTCCTTTAGAACGCGGGGACTTTCAGGGTGGCTCAGTAGGGTCTAATCTAACAATTTCTGATTCCCAGAATGTTTTGGGAACATTACTTTTTAGTTGCAGGAACATTCTCTGAAAGTTTTATTTCAGTTTTTTTCTTTTAGGTTAACATGGAAAGTTTTCCTGATGTGTATAGAATGTTAGCTAAAGGTTACGTGTTACGTTCCCTCAACGTTCTGCTAACATTACAACCTTGAGGCAACCTTCATAGAAGGTTACTCTGGAAAGTTTTCCCGACGTTTATACGTTAGCTGAAGGTTACAGGTTTGGTTCTCTGAACGCTCTCTTAACGTTCTCCTAACATTATAATCCTTAGAAAACCTTTGCAATACATTGTCTTTTGGTAATAATAACATCTAACTAACCTTTAAATTACCACTGACCAAAACTTTAACTAACCTCATGACGTTATCATATCCTTAACATTACTAATCTTTGTGTTAAATCTGTTGACAAGTATTTATTTTTAGACAAACTTTAATGTAGTTTTTCACTTTTATTCCATGCCAGAAAGGAACAGTTGATCAAGAATATCTGAACCTTTTCAATGCAGAGCCAACTTAAATGATCCAAAATGCCTTTTACAGGTTAACCTCTATCTGATATTAGACCAAAGGTAACATAAAATCCCATAGAAATGGGCATATGGTTAATGAAATTTTTTCAGGGTGACTCAGTTGGGTATCAGCATGATTCAGTCTGGTAATTGGCTAGTACTGGATTTAACCAGTCAACCCAATAATAATAAATACAAAACTTCATCTATTTACTTTGAAGCCATCAGTGAACATGTGGTGGGAAACAAAATCTACTTTAATCCAAGGTTTTCACTGGGACCACTGGTTCTGATTCTGTTTCCTAGAACCAAAAAGGTGACTCAACCGTCAGCAGCACCATGGAGCCAGCAGTCCACAAACGGTCAAAGGTGAAGGCAGAGGCTGATGGAGGGAGGTCACCATCACCTGGTTCACTGGTAAGATTAAAAACAACAAACACCCAAACCTCTCTGGTAAATTCAGTTTAAAGTTAAAAAAAAGTAAAGAAAAAAAAAAATTGCTTAAGTTAGCTGACTCTGCTAAACTTGAGTAAAAGTTAGCTGGTTCTGCAAAACTCAAGTTAAAGTTAGCTGGCTCTGCTAAATTCAAGTTAAAGTTAGCTTACTCTGTTAAACTTCATTTAAAGTTTGCTGGCTATGCAAAACTCAAGTAGAAATTTGATGAAGTTAGCTGACTCTACAAAACTCAAGATAAAGTTAGCTTATTCTGCTAAACTTGATGTAAAGTTTGTTGGCTATGCAAAACTCAATTTAAAATTTAATAAAGTTAGGTGGCTATGGTAAACTCAAGTTAAAGTTAGCTTACTCTGTTAAACTTGATTTAAATTTGCTGGCTATGCAAAACTCAAGTTAGAATTGAATAAAGTTAGCTGACACTGCAAACTCAAGATAAAGTTAGCTTACTCTGTTAAACTTTATTTAAAGTTTGCTGGCTATGCAAAACTCAGTTTAAAATTTAATAAAGTTAGGTGGCTATGCTAAACTCAAGTTAAAGTTAGCTGGCTCTGCTAAATTCAAGTTAAAGTTAGCTAAAGTTAGCAGACTCTGCTAAACTCAAGATAAAATTAGCTGGCTCTGTTAAACTCAAGATAAAGTTCGCTGGCTCTGCTCAATTCAAGATAAAGTTAGCTTACTCTGTTAAACTTTATTTAAAGTTTGCTGGCTATGCAAAACTCAGTTTAAAATTAAATAAAGTTAGGTGGCTATGCTAAACTCAAGTTAAAGTTAGCTGGATTTGCTTCACTCAAGTTAAAGTTAGCTTACTCTTCTAAACTTGATTTAAAATTAGCTAACTCTGCTAAACTCAAATTAAAATTTATTAAACTCGAGATGAAGTTAGCTGGTTATGTTAAACTCAAGGTAAAGTAGCTGGCTCTGTTAGTATTGAGATAAAGTTAGCTTACTCTGTTATTCCCAAGATAAAATTAGTTTGCTCTTGTTAAACTCAAAATAAAGTTAGCTGGTACTGCTAACGTCAAGTTAAAGTTAGCTCAGTCTACTAAACTTGAGATAATGTTAGCTGGGTCTAGTAAACAAACATTTTTCAGGTTCAGTGCTTGTATTGTTGCTGCTCTCAACCTCTAGAGGGCAGCAGCTCTCTGATTGGCTGATTAGAAACTTTCAGATGTAAATTTGTAAAGAGATTCAGGTGCAGATGGAGGACTTTATGAAACAGAGAAACGTTATTAAAATATAAATATATAAATAACTGGAGTTTAGAGAGTTCTCTGGAGATGAAAACCTCGACTGGTGCTGTTTCCGACATCATGCTGGTTTCAGGATCTGTGTGCGGGTCCACTGGGGATCCGCAGCCCCACCCCTGATTACGAACATCTCAGAGAAAAACTCCATGTGTTGTGGCCCCACCCCCTGGCCGCTGTAAACTGTGCCAGAGCGCTTCATCTTCATGAAACATCGACCTCTGCGTCATCTGAGGAGCTTTTTCTTCTGCTTCTTTTGACAAATTTGCGGCTCCACTCTGAGAGCGGGGCGGCAGTGGCGTGATGCATGAGGACGCCGCTGAGCGCCGTCGTCTGGGGGCCGCTGCGATTGATGACGAGAGAGTGTGTTGGGGGGGGGGGCAAAGCTGCTGCAGTCAGCAGGTGTGGAGGTGTGTGGTGGTGCAGGTGTACGGAAAGCCAAATGCGCCACATTTCTGGGAACATTTAAAAGAATCAAATGAAAGTTTAAGAAGTGCACATTTTTAGGAATTTAAGGCTTTTGGAGGAAAAGCGGGGACACTTTCAAGATAAAGCTGACATTTTACAACATTTAGGGATTTTTTTTATTGAATATACATTTTTTGGAAAGGTTGACACATCTTTTAAAAATTTTTTCCGAAAGTGGAGACAATGAAAATGATATTTTTTCATAAATCCCATGACAGTTTCTCAGACATTTTTCAGAGAGTTTTTTCAGTTGAGATGAGTTTTGTTTTTGGGCGGAATTTTAATTCATCTTTCAGTAAATGACGAGGAAATATTGTTTTTGAAACATTAGAATTATTTTTCATTCTAGAACCACATCTAGAACCGCACCCAGACTACATTTAGAGCCACATTTAGAACCACATCGAGAACCATTTCCATTATGACATGTAGAACCCCACTCAGAAATGCATCTAGAACCACATTTAGAACCAAATCTAGAACCGCATTTAGAACCAAATCTAGAACCGCATTTAGAACCACATCTAGAATTGCATCTAGAACCACTTCCCTTGTCGCATGTAGAACCCCATCTAGAAATGCATCAAGAACCACATTTAGAACAAAATCTAGATCCGAATTTAGAACCCCATCTAGAAATGCATCTAGAACCACATTTAGAACCACATCTAGAACTGCATCTAGAATTGCATCTAGAATTCCATCTAGAACCACTTCCATTATTGCATGCAGAACCCCATTTAGAAATGGTTCTAGAACCACATTTAGAACAAAATCTAGATCCGCAGTTAGAACCAAATCTAGAACTGCCTCTAGAACCCCATTTAGAACCACATCTCAAACCGCATCTAGAAGTGCATCTAGAACCACATCTAGAATCGCATCTAGAACCACATTTAGAGCTGCATCTAGAATCGCATTTAGAATCACATCTATAATCGCAACTAAAACCACATCCAGAATCACACCTAGAACCATAGAACCACATCTAGAAACACATTGAGAACTGCATCTAGAATTGCATCGAGAACCACATCTAGAACAACTTCTAGAACTACATCGAGAATCACATCTAGTACCACATCTAGAACTGCATGTAGAACCAGACCCAGAGCCACATCTAGAACCTTATGGAGAACCACAGCCAGAACTACATCTAGAACCATAACCAAAACCCCAGCCAGAACCACAACCAGAACCAGAACCACAGCCAGAACTACACCTAGAACCAGAACCACAAACAGAACAACATCTACAACCAGAACCACAACCAGAACCACAACCACAGCCAGCATTACATCGAGAACCGCATCCATATTTTTGGATATACCAAACTTCAGACCCACCAGGAACTAACCATTTGGTAATCGAGTGGCCAGATTTTTTGCAGGAATCAAATGGAGTGCAAAGAGTCTGGTAAAGATCAGGGTACTGCCTTGTCTGTGATCTGGATTCTCCACAGAACCACTGCAGCAGCTCACTGGACCTGAAGGACGACCTGGACCGGGACGAGACCAAGCCGGAGCCTGAGTCTGTCTATGAGACTGACTGTCACTGGGACGGCTGCAGCAAGGAGTACGAGAGCCAGGACCAGCTGGTTCATGTAAGCAGAAAAGAAACCCAAGAACAACTAAATGCAGAAACCTGAAGATCATTTCCCCATGAAACACAACGCCAAACAGCTATGAAACAGGAGGTTAGCAGTCCACAGCTGGGACTCCACAGATTGTAATGTGTCAGCATGACTCTGACTAAAACTCTGATTCAGTCTCAGTTATGACGTTTTTCACAAAAAAATGTAACGTAAAGATCCAACCAGAACTATTCTGGTTTGGATCCAGTCATTTATGTCAAATAAAACCATTTCTGTAGCTGGGACCTGAAAAGTCCTGACCTGTTAGTACAAGCTTCTGCTCATAGAGGTCTTTCAAATACTGCAGCAGGAAAACCGACAGAATCTGGATCAGTCCACGTTTCAGTCAGAGACTGATGGACTCACATCCAGAACCCATCACCTGTCCCCGTCTATCTCTGCAGCATATCAACAACGACCACATCCATGGAGACAGGAAGGAGTTTGTGTGCCGCTGGCTGGACTGTTCTCGGGACCAGAAACCTTTCAAGGCCCAGTACATGCTGGTGGTCCACATGCGCCGCCACACAGGAGAGAAGCCACACAAGTGCACGGTGGGTAATGGACAGATGGGGTCCTTCGAGACCTGATATCATCAGTCATAACTGATGCTAGTGAGGTTCTGAACCTGATTCTGAACTTGGTCCTGGTGTGCCTGCAGTTCGAGGGCTGCTCTAAGGCCTACTCCCGTTTGGAGAACCTGAAGACTCACCTTCGCTCCCACACCGGAGAGAAACCGTACGTCTGCGAGCATGAGGGATGCAACAAAGCCTTCTCCAACGCCTCAGACCGGGCCAAACACCAGAACCGGACCCACTCCAACGAGGTACTGCAGTCCTCTAACACTTAAACCCCAGACTGACTGATAGGAGACCATCAGAACCAGAGCAGACCAGCAAACTTGACCTCATAGACCAGTTGAACCACCGTTTTCTAGGTCAGGGGTCACCAATCCACATGAGGCTCTTTCTCTCTGCGGTGGTTCCCTGTGGCTTTGGTAAAGAAAAGGATCCTAGGGCTGGATCCTAGGGCCTAGACTGTGAACTTAGGCCCATTACAATGGATCGTAGGATCCAGACCATTTTGCACCTGTCCTGGTTTCAGTCCCTCCCTCACCAGCTGGTGTTTGCCCACAGAAACCGTACATCTGTAAGATCCCTGGCTGCACCAAGCGCTACACCGACCCCAGCTCGCTCAGGAAGCACGTAAAGACCGTCCATGGACCCGAGGCCCACGTCACCAAGAAGCAGCGGGCCGACCCACCGTCGCGGCCTCCCCCGCCTCCCCAAGAAAATGGAGAGAACAAGATGGGCAGCGGGCCCCAGAGGGAAGACAACAGCTCCCCCAGAGGCCTGGAGGACTTCCTGCAGGTCAGAGCGGTCAAGACGGAGAACTCTGTGGTGAGAACAAATCTGATCTTTAACCAAGCCTTTATGAACCAGTAAGTGGCCAGTTACACCAATTACAGTCTGGAGCACTAAACATGACCCACTTCTCTTTTCTCTCTTTTCTGACTGTCCTTCTGGTAGACTTTCCTAAGGTGAGCTCACCTGCAGCTGCTCCTCATCTGCAACCATTCATCTCCACATCCCTCCTTCAGTTCTCCTTTAAACTGCCTTTAAAAGTCATTTAAACATCCTTTAATCCACCATGAACTCACGATGAGGAGACCATCATCTGAAGCTCCTGGCCATGGTTTAAGCTAGTTTTAGACTGGTTTAAGCTAGTTTTAGACTGGTTTAAGCTAGTTTTAGACTGGTTTAAGCTAGTTTTAGACTGGGTTAAACTAGTTTTAGTCTGTTACCTGTCCATCTGAGATTGTGAACTCTCATTCCATCTCGATTCATTTTCAGAAGTGAACCACCACTCAAACACCTACTGATTTTAGACTGGTTTAAACTGGTTTTAGACTGCTTTAAACTGTTTTTTGAGTGGTTTAAGCTAGTTTTAAGCTGTTTTAAAGCAGTGCAGCCTGGTTTTTGACTGGTTTAGACAACTTTGGCTGCTTTTAAACTGGTTTAAATCGATTTTGCCTGGTTGGTAGGCTAGTTTAAAATAGTTTTTGGGTAATTTGAAATGGTTTTGTCCGGCTTTAGACTGGTTTTAATTAGTTTTAGTTTGATATAAACTGGTTTAGTCTGGTTGTAAACTGTCATAGACTGTCTTGGATTGGTTTTTGATGGATTTAGACTGGTTTATGTTGGTTTAAAGTGGTTTGATCTGATTTTTGACTGGTTTACACTAGTTTTAGGTGGTTTAAAGTAGTTTGGTGTAGTTTCTGACTGGTTTAGACCAGTTTTAGTCTGGTTTCTGTTTGTGTCATGCTCGTTCTCCCTCCTCCTTTCATCTCCTCTCCAGGTGCATCAGTCCGGCGCTGGTGGTCAGTCATCGTGTTGGGGCGGGTCATCACCACCTGGCAGCAACCATGACGGTGGAGTAGAACTGACAGGAGGCAGCCTGGGGGAGCTTGGCCCCCCCGACGATCTGCTAATCTGTTGGGGGGCAGGACTGACCCTCAGGAAGCAGCTCTGGACCGGCTGGCGTCTGAGGATCCTGGAGACAATGAAGGACAGCTGTCAGGGGGGCCACGTCCAGAAACCCAGACCCTCAAACCCAGCAGAGGTAAGTTATTTATTTATCTTTATTCTTGTTATTTTTTTATTTAAATATACTGTAGTTTTTTTTTAAATATTTAGCTTTTATGGATTTTTTGGAAGTCCTTGGTCTAAGCTCAGGAGAACTTGGTCTAAGTTGAGGAGAACTTGGTCTAAGTTCAGGAGAACTTGGTCTAAGTTCAGGAATACTTGGTCTAAGTTGAGGAGAACTTGGTCTAAACTCAGGAGAACTTGGTCTAAGTTCAGGAATACTTGGTCTAAGTTGAGGAGAACTTGGTCTAAATTCAGGAGTACTTGGTCTAAGTTCAGGAATACTTGGTCTAAGTTTAGGAATACTTGCTCTAAGTTGAGGAGTACTTGGTCTAAGTTCAGGGAAACTTGGTCTAAGCTCAGGAGAACTTGGTCTAAGTTCAGGAGAACTTGGTCTAAGTTCAGGAGAACTTGGTCTAAGTTGAGGAGTACTTGGTCTAAGTTGAGGAGAACTTGGTCTAAGTTGAGGAGAACTTGGTCTAAGTTGAGGAGAACTTGGTCTAAGTTGAGGAGAACTTGGTCTAAGCTCAGGAGAACTTGGTCTAAGCTCAGGAGAACTTGGTCTAAGCTCAGGAGAACTTGGTCTAAGTAGAGGAGTACTTGGTCTAAATTCAGGAGAACTTGGTGTAAGTTGAGGAGTACTTGGTCTAAGTTCAGGAGTACTTGGACTAAGTTGAGGAGTACTTGGTCTAAGTTCAGGAGAACTTGGTCTAAGTTCAGGAGAACTTGGTCCAAGCTCAGGAGTACTTGGTCTAAACTCAGGAGTACTTGGACTGCTTCAGGAATACTTTTACAGGATCCAGAAGACTGTAGACTGGTTCAGCTTAGGCTTTTTCAGGAGTACTTGGACTGGACCAGAGATGGTCCTGCAGAACCATCTCAGCAGATGGTGTCCAACATGTCCATGTGTTCTCTTCTAGGGTGCCTCCTGGTCCGTCCAGGTGTGGGTGCTTGTCCACTTCCTTTCCCTGGCTCTCGTCCAACTCTGCTCAGCTTCATGACAAGAGTTCTGCTGGGACACCCTTCAGAGCGATGTGACAGCACCTCCAGGACCTCCAGAACCTCCAGAACCTGGAGCCATTGCTCCTCAGCCACCGTTCCCCATCTTACTGCCAGTTCACTCAGACTGGTCAGAGGGGGCGGAGCCTGAGCCCGAGCCCAGCCCTGCTGCCTCCAAGCTGGGGGGCACCGCCCACACAGCCTCCAGATGTGGACCAGACATGTCCGACGGGCTCCTAGGAACCGCCCACCAGAACCAGACAGTAAAACAGTAGCAGTCAGGCTAAACGAGCTAATTGTGATTGCCATGGGGTGGGTGTGTTCCAGCCGGCCTCCAGTCCTGCTGGCTCCTCCTATTTCCAATATGGCGCTGCAGCAGGAGTACCACATGAAGATCTGCAGCAGCTTTGGACCATCTTTAGAACATCTGTTGTTGTAAACATGATTTGTACATTTTTAATAAAGGTGATTAACTGGATTTATAAACATTTGTGTCTAGAGTTTATCTGTAGGAACCTGAACTAAGAGAACGTACACTGATTCATGCGTACGCACGCTTTGGAAAATCTGAATTTATGTTTTAGAATGATTAAAATGACATCCAGGGCTTTGTACATGAGACCGCTGATCTGGGTCCTGCGTCCTCTCTTTAACTTAAGATGTTAAAGAGAGGACGACAGAATGGACGCCAGAATAGATTCTTGGACGAGAAGAGTTTTCAGGACCTTCCTGAATGCAGGCAGGGACGACTCTGCTCTGGTAGCTGCTGCTAGCTTGTTCCAGCGCTGAGGAACCATGTGAGGAACAGTTGTATCTTCATGGAAGTCGCAATAATCTACAAACACAGAGTCCTATAACTAACGATGCACAGATTTTCAGGGAATATTTGACCATATTGTATAAATCATTAAAACTGTGGAACTGAAGGTTGGAAGAAGTAAGTGAACCCCAAGCTAATGACGTTTTTTTAAAAGCTCATTGCAGTCAGAATTTGGCACACCTAGAGTCCATTTAATGAAGCGAGTTAAGGGGTGTGGCCTAGAATGACTCCGGTTGATAAAACACAGAAAGGTTTGAATTTGGCCTTTTGACAAGAAGCATGTCCAGATGTGAAATCATGCCTCACACAAAAGAGCTGTCTGAAGACCTACGATCAAGAACTGTTCATTTGCATAAGACTGGAAAGGTTCATGATCCAACAATACCCAGAACTCTGAACAAGGAAGGAGTTCATGTCAGAGCAGCTGCTGCTGTCAAAGAAGGACACTGATGCACGTCTGAAGTTAACGAAGGAGCACCTGGACACAACGATACTGGGAAAATGTTTTGAGGCGTGATGAAACTAAAATTAAACTATTTGGGAGGAACAAGCAGAACTTCATTTGATGTGAAAAGGGCACTGCATATCAACATAAAAATATCTTCCCTACAGTGAAGTACGGTGGAGGGAACATCATGATTTTGGTCTGTTTTGCTGCATCAGGGCCTGGACAGCTCGCCATCATTGAGGGGAAAATGAATTCCCACATTTATCAGCAAATTTTTAGGATAATGTGAGAATGTAATCTGTCCATCAACTGAAGCTCAGAAGAGGCTGGGTGATGCAACAGGACCAGGACCCCCAAACGTGGCAGCAAATCCACAGCACAATGGCTTCAGAGGAACAAAACCTGCCTATTGGAGTGGCCCAGTCAGAACCCCGACCTCCATCCTACTGAGATGCTGTGGAACGACTTGCAGAAGACAACCGAAGAGTATGGAAGATTTAGGACAGTTCTGCAGAGAACTTTTAAAACCACACTGGCTCATATGAAGAACGTTGTGACCTGTTTAGAAGCTGCCTGGTGTTCCATGACCTAAGAAAGAAATGACAGCTCTGCCTGAGATGGTTGAGAGAGGGTGTTTGTTTGTTTTTTTGTTTTTTTTAACAGTTGTGTTATCGTAGCTTGTTTGAAGGTAGATGGAAATGTTCCTGAGGCAAGTGAGGAGTTTATATCACCAGTGACTGCTGGGACTACGACTTGAAGGACGTTTGAAGGAACTGTGCTGCACGTGATGTTTGCAGAGGCCACGTCATCAGTGGGATTTGGACCTTTGACCAAGGGTGCCACGCTGGGCCTGGATCAGTCATTAAACTGAGTACTGATGGTTGCTGCTTTTTCTGTGAAAAAGGAAGCAACGCTATCTGCTGAGATCTGAGAGCATTAGTGATGACCACAACCTACTCACAACATCAGCATCTCTGGATGCTTCACAGAAACACAGAGCATGTGAACAGCACATGGCAAGCTGAACAGTGGCAAGAAAACCTGGACCAGGACCTGGAGGGGAACCTCCTGCTGAAACCCAGCTGGGTAAAGGAAGAAAAGAGGAGGGAGACAGGACAGTGAGGATGAAGGACAGAGAGAGGAGAGGTACCGGTTGGACTTCAGGTTGGCCATGTTAGTTGGTGTCCTGAAGTGGCATCTAGTGGACAGGTGTTGGTAAACGCTGGGATGGTCAGAAGATGGGTGGATTGGGAGGCGGGCATAACATCACCATGGTAGCGCCTGAACAGGTTTGGTGGATAGAGGACACAGACTATTCAGGACTGGTTAGAGGTTACAGATAAGGTGGCAGGAGCGGGTAGAGATAAACAGAAAAACTGATGAGGAAGTGGTCAGAGATGCCTTCAGTTTTCCAGCTTCTGGTTGGAGACAGGAAGTCCAGTATTTTACCACCTGTGAGTTGGGGACAACAAGCCAGTTCGAGGCCAAATGAACTTAAAAGAGAATTCTTGAGTACAAGTGAATGTCCTCGTCACCTAGGATGAGCTGCAGATGGTCTAGTCCTGGGATGGAAGACAGTAGTGCGTCTAGTTCATCCTCAGTCAGCCAGTGGTCCCAGTGGACACCCAGTCCCACCACAGACACTTGAACTGGAGCCTTCACCATGACAACGTGATGTTTTCAATAATTCAACACAACTGTTGTCTTTGAAGGTGTTCATCTACCAACACTGCACACATTTCTTTCTTCTTAAACAACCCCCCCCATGGCCCAGTCCACCCCCACCCCCGTCCCCATGGCAACATTCAGCCCCCCCCCCATCCCCTCATGGCAGATGAGGGAGGACGCCAAGAGGAGATAAGACGGCCTGCATGTCCACCATCATTGTCTGTGACAGCCCCTCCCACCCCCCAAGATGCCGCCGACTGCAACACATGAAACAAAACGCTGGGGGGGCGGGGCCTCTGGGACGCAGTGGCGAGCGCTCAGAAGATCCAACGATCTGAACCATCAGCTGAGGATACGTTTGATCAGACCTCATTGATTCTGTCATCAGAGTTTCTGATGAAGAGGAGAAGAAACAGCCCAGAGCATAGATATCTGAGTCTGCAAGCTTAAACGTAGATATCCGAGAATAGATCTGCAGGCCCTCCAGCTTAAATGTAGATATCTGAGACTAAAACTGCTGGTCGTCCAGCTTAAACGTAGATGTCTGAGACTAGATCTGCAGGCCCTCCAGCTTAAACGTAGATATCTGAGACTAGATCTGCAGGCCCTCCAGCTTAAACGTAGATATCTGAGACTAAAACTGCTGGTCGTCCAGCTTAAACGTAGATGTCTGAGACTAGATCTGTAGGTCCTCCAGCTTAAACGTAGATATCTGATATTAGATCTGCAGGTCCTCCAGTTCAAACGTAGATATCTGAGTCTAGATCTGCAGGTCCTCCAGTTAAAATGTAGATATCTGAGACTAGATCTGCAGGTCCTCCTGTCATGAGGTGTGGGGTTGGATGGGGGACCCAAATGCAGGAGAGCAGGCGGGAGGCAGGAGTAATCCAAAACTGATATTTAATA